>PITA01017758.1:0-42391 GCA_004023965.1 Spilogale gracilis | reverse complement strand
AAAAAAAAGCTTCTAAAAAAAAATGTCAATTCTCCCCAACAGATCTACAGATTAAACACAATCCTAGGGGCACCTGGGATTAAGGTGGTCAGCTGGTTAAACCTCTGTCTTTGATTCAGGTCATGATCCCAGAGTGCTAGGATTAGGTTTGCATCAGGCTCCTTGCTCAGCCGGGAGCCTGCTCCCTCTGCCTGCCACTCCCTTTGCCTGTGCTCTCTCTCTTTCTGACAAATAATAAGATCCTAAAAATAAAAAATAAAAATTTTAAAAAGGAACAGAACTTTAAGATTTATACTAATCAGTTCAAGGCTAACTATAGCAAGACCAGCAAGATAATGTGGTTACTGCTGTAAGAATAATCTCAAAGAATGGAATACAGTAGTCCCCACTTATCTGCAGTTTTGCTTTCAGCAGTTTCAGTTACCTGTGGTCAACCAAAGCCTGGAAGCAGATGATCATCTTTCTGACATGGTCAGAAGACCAATAATAGCCTAATGCTATATCACAATGTTTATGTCATTCACCTCACTTTATTTCATCATGCGGGCATTTTATCATCTCACATCATCAGAGAAAGGGTAAATATGTACAATAAAATATTTTGAGAGAACATATTCACATAACTTTTATTACAGTACACTGTTATCATTGTTCTGTTTTGTTACTTATTGCTGTTAATCTCTTACTGTACCTAATTTATACATTCAACTTTATCACAGGTATGTATATATAGCAAAAAACACAGCATATATAGGGTTTGGTATTATGCATGATGCCAGGCATCCCCTGGGGATCTAGGAACATAACCCATGTAGATAAAAGAGGGCTACTATAGATTAGGATGTTCTGAAATAGATCACACCTACATGGTCAAATGGTTTTTGATAAGGTACCAAAGTAATTCACTAAGGAAAGGAACAAATGGTGCTGGAACAACTGGATATTCACATATAAATAAGTGAAGCTCAACTCTTACCTCAAACCACATTAAAAATGCTCAAAACAGATCATAAAACCAGAAATGAAATCTAACATTATCAAAGTTTGTAAAAGAAAATATACAGACTATCTTTGCTACCTGGGAGAAGGCAGATGTTTCTTAAATCATCAGAAAAAGAAAAAAACTGGTATGGGGCGCCTGGGTGGCTCAGTTGGTTAAGCGACTGCCTTCGGCTCAGGTCATGATCCCGGAGACCCGGGATCAAGTCCCACATCGGGCTCCCTGCTCGGTGGGAAGCCTGCTTCTCCCTCTCTCACTCCCCCTGCTTGTGTTCCCTCTCTGGCTGTGTTTCTCTCTGTCAAATAAATAAAATCTTTAAAAAAAAAAAAAAAAAAAACTGGTAAAATGACATCACAATTAAAACATCTGTCATTAAGACACTATATAGGGGCACCTCAGTGGCTCAGTTGTTAAGCATCTGCCTTCGGCTCAGGTCCTGATGCCGGAGTCCCAGGATCCAGGATCGAGCCCCACATGGAGCTCCCCGCTTGGCGGGAAGCCTGCTTCTCCCTCTCTCACTCCCCCTGCTTGTGTTCCCTCTCCCTGTTTTTCTCTGTCAAATAAATAAATAAAATCTTAAAAAAAAAAAAAAAGACACTATATAGGACAAGCCACAGACTGTGAGAAAATATTCACAAAACAAGTCTAACCCAGAATATCTAAAGAATGCCAACATTCAATAATAAAAAGACAAACAATTAAAAAAAATTGATAAAAGACTGGAACAAAAACTTCAGAAGTTAGATAAATCAGCAATGAGTACATGCAAAATTCCATCAACATCATTCGTCATTAGGGGTAATTAAAAACATAATGAGATACCACTATACAGAATGGCTAAAATTTAAAAAACTGACAATATCAAATGCTGGTGAAGATTATGGAGCAAACAGAATTTTCATACATTACTGGTGGGAACAAAAACCATTTTGGAGAAAGTTTTGGCAGTTCAATATATACCTGCCCTTGATTCAGTAAGTTTACTCCTAAGGATTATCCATGAAAAAGTAAACATAAATCTAAAAAAGACTTGTTTGCAAATGGTAACAATAACTAATGTATCAGATAAAAATATTCACTATATTAGATTACTGTCCAGAAAGACCTATTTTAAAGGTATCTTAATATTCCTAAAATGTGTCATAGAAAGCTGAAGATTTTTAATAGTTCAAGATTTATGTTATTTGGCATATTAAACACATAGAAGTATGTTTAAGTACAGAATAACAACACCTAGTACTTTAGTACTGCATTACTGATATGATTTAGGGGAACCTGGGTGGCTCACTTGGGTAAGCAGCTTCAGCTCAGGTCAGGATCTCAAGGTCCTGGGATGGAGCCCCCTGTTGGGCCCCACACTCAGCCTGTTATCCCTCTCTCTCTGCACTCCTCTCCCAGCTCGTGCTTGCTGGCTCTCTCTCTCAAATGGATAAAGAAATAAAAAATAAAAATAAAAACTTATACGATTAATGAAAGAAAATTACCATTTTATTTCCTTTAAATTTAGAAAATTTTCAACTAAAAATTAAAATTGTTAAAAAAAAAAAAAAAGAAAAAAGAAAAAAATGGGTGGGTGCCTGGGTGGCTCTGTAGCTTAATTGTCTGCCTTCAGCTCAGGTCATGATCCCAGGGTCCTGGGATGGAGTGCTGCATTGAGCTCACTGCTCAGCGGGGAGTCTCTGTCTCCCTCTGCCTCTCCCCTTGCTCAAGCTTGCTCTCTCACTCTCTCTCTCCCAAAAATAAATAAAAATATCTTTTAAAAAATAGCATTAAAAAAAGGTCATAGAAACTATTCATGATAGCCTCTAACCAGAAACAATCCCAATGTTTATCAATGGGACAATGGATTATGGGCAATTATAAGTACACTCATACAATGGACTATTACTCAGCAATTAAAGTGGAACCAATTTCTAATAATCATAAGAACATGAATAAATTTGATAGACACTGTGAGTAAAAGAAACCAGGCACAAAAGAATGATTTCATTTTTATTAAGTTCTAGAACAGGCAAAAATAATCTAAGGTAAAATGATCAGAACAGAGGTTACCTACGGGCTGGAGCTTCTCAGAGGGAAATTTCTAGTCAGATGGAAATGTTCATATCTTAAAGGGATATCAGTTATATGAGGCTAACTATTGTCAAAAATGTACAATTAAGATTTGTGTCTTTTGAAATATATAAATTTTCCCTTAAAAAAAAACCTCAATTGGGCATCAAAAGGAAAATTTTAGATATATATCTGAGTTGCCTTACCTGAAAGGATCAGCCCACAGTAATCTAGTCATAGTTCTACTATTTCCTAACATCTAGATAAAGGCATTCATATAAAGCTGATATTATACTCCATGCACGCCTATGTTCGATCCTGAAACAAACTGGCACAGAGTAATTAAAAATGATTACAGATCTCTAAAACAAGACTACAAGATTCATTTTGGACAACTATTGGAATCCAAACTACCTAGGAGATAGCAACTGCCTACTCCCTGTCCTCTTTCCAGGGCAAAGACAGCAGTACAGACAAGGCAATTTCCAATATACTGAAGCTCACAGTGACAACACACAACACTAAAACTCTACTTCAAGGTATTTACCTTGAAAAATACTGAGATGTATGTAAAAAGATATGTGTACAAATATGTGCAGGGTGTTCTTTGTAGCATAGTTTATTATGGGGGAAAAAAACCCTAGAAGTTCCCCATTTCCTTATATATATATAATTTTTTTTTTTTTTTTTTTTTTGGACAGAGAGGGATCACAAGTAGGCAGAGAGGCAGGCAGAGAGAGAGGAGGAAGCAGGCTCCCTGCAGAGGAGAGAGTCTGATGCTGGCCTCCATCCCAGGACCCTAGGATCATGACCTGAGCTGAAGGCAGAGGCTTTAACCCACTGAGCCACCCAGGTGCCCAGAAGTTCCCCATTTCTAATTTCATTAACATATTTTCATTAATGAAATAAATTATGCCCTGAACTTACTATGGAAACACAGCAGTTAAAAGAATGATGATCTATTATACCAAGAGGTAAAGATCTCTAAGACAAATTATTAAATGGAAAAAAGTCACAATTACAATATACACAGTATAATTTCACTCATGTAGTACACTATAATTAGAGGTAACCAGTATTTTTTAAAACTAACATAGCATTGATTTCAATCTCTGGACTATTCATGGCAAAAAGAAACTGTCTTAAACTGTAACTCAGCTAAAATGAGATCAAGTTTTAAAATTTTTTTAAAAGCCAAGAAACTAAACAAACTTCTTATTGGAACTGAAAGGTTCTTTCTTCCACATTAGAGCTTTATATTTCCACACAGAACAGAAATGAAATTATGCCTACCTCTCTGCTTGAGATATTACTCATGGCTCAGGAACTCACTCATTCGAAGACTCAGTGTTTGGTTTAAAAATTCTTACCTATATAATTCCTCAAGTGCTGTATTTATATATTACCTCATTTTTCCTAACTGCTCTGTGAGGAAGGAAAAATAACCCAAAAACCTTTAAAAAAAATCACTGAAGAGACTTCTAATGTTCTTCCACAAAGAGAGTTCGCATCTCTTCTAGACACAGGAGAACTGTATTTCCCCACTCTGTTCTCCATTGGATAGAGGCCTTCAGATTAGTTTTGGCTAAAGGGATGTGGGCATGGTTGCTAATTCTGCGCGAGCACAATTTATTTGCTGGGCAAGACTCTCCAGCTCTACTCTTCCCTCACTGTGCTGAACCCTAAAAAGCATTATGTTAAGTTTATGAAGACATAATATGGTGTTAAGTACCTAACCAGAGTAGAACCCTTGACTCACTGTCCTCACCAATCTGAATGGGTCACACAGTGTGAGTAATAAATATGTTCCAGGTAGTTCAAATCTTCAAGACCATAGGGTTGTTTGTTATTTTTAGCATAACCTCATCTATCATGACTAAAAGAACCAAAGAAAAACAGTTAAACCTGAACAAAACCATTCAATAGTTTATAATAAAGCATCTTAAAGCACTGTCTGGAAGCACATGCTAAGAATATTCCTGATGGCAGCATAACTCCCCAAGCAAAACTTCTGGTTATCTGTAACACTCATGCAATAAGTTTTTAAATTATTAGTTTAAAAAAATGTTGTTGGGGTTCCTGGCTGGCTCAGTTGGAAGAGCATGTGACTTGATCTCAGGTTCATGAGTTTGAGCTATATCTACATTGGGTGTAGAGATTACTTAAATAAAAGTCTAATAAAAAAAATGTTCTTGATTTAACTATAAAAGAAATCATTGGAATTAAACCTAACTTTTTTTTTTAATATTTTATTTATTTGACAGAGAGAAACACAGCCAGAGAGGGAACACAAGCAGGGGAAGTGAGAGAGGGAGAAGCAGGCTTCCCACCGAGCAGGGAGCCCAATGTGGGACTCGATCCCGGGTCTCCGGGATCATGACCTGAGCCGAAGGCAGTCGCTCAACCAACTGAGCCACCCAGGCGCCCCTAAACCTAACTTCTTTACATTTAACAGAAGTGTTAAACTCAAATTAAAATTTATACCACACTAAAGTATGACTTCATATTCTACTAATACTTTATTTCTGTTAATGGTTATAAAATGGTAAATAGTTATGACCAAAATCAATCTAAGATTATTGTCCCTAATAACAACTATTTCTCTTTAGAAAGGAATAACAAGTGTTAAATTTGACTGTACTTTTCCTAATAAGTACAAATACCATAAATATTAGCCTACTGCCTGAAAACAGATAACCTTTTCTAATGTCACAGAGGCTTTAGCAAGATAAACTGCGACCTATACAAGTTCAGAAACTATGAACAAATAACTACAGAGAAACTAACCTGACTTCCTTCACAAATCCCTTTCCTGAGTACCACACATAAAAAAGACTCCTGAATATCATTTTTTCTAGTTCAAGAAAACCTCTATCCTATAGACAGAATCACTTTTATCCTTGAAGGATCTAGTTTAGAAACTCCCCTAGAATTTCAATAACCATATTTCATCTTTCCAAATGATAGGCTCCATGTTATTTTACCAGGAATACAGGAGACATGGGAATAAGAAGAGACATCCATCCCCAAGACCCCGGCATGGATACCTACTAAGCGTTTACCATGTGCTAAGAATCATGTAAAGCCATACACAGTGGATCTCTTTTACCTTCTCAACAACTGTAACTGAAGAATCTGGCTGGCTGTTGTCCCAGGGCTCGTGGGACGGAACTCTTCATCCTTACAATTTCCTGTGTGACAGCAGTATCTTTGTTATTCATGCTGCCCCCTCCATGTCATGGTTTATGCTAATGAATGAGGAAGAGTGGGGACTGGCCACACTAGAAAGACAAACCTTGTGATTGGAGAGTTGGGGTTTTCAGTTGCATAATATTAGCCCTACCTCTGGGAAGGGAAGTGGAGCCAGATATTGAGTCCATGGGCAATGATTCAGATAGTCACTCCTACATAATGAAACCCCAATAAAAACTCTGGATACCAAAGCCCAGATTAGAGTCCCTAGTTGCCAATACTGTGTGTGGATCGTCATGCATTAATTTGCCAAGAAGATAATGTGTCCCTGAGGACAACAGGACCTTTGCATTTGGAAATCTTCCTATGTATCTCTCCAGCTGATTCTGATTTGTCTCCTTTTGTTGTGATAAAACTTTAATCATAAGCACAGCATTTTCCTCAGTTCTGGGAGTTGTTTTAATGAATTATGCAACCTACAGTAGTCTGTGGAGATACCTGAAATTTGCAGCCAGCTGTTTAGAATTGAAGGTGCCTCTGAGAACTGCTAAACTTGGCAGATGTATCTTGGACAATCTTGAAGGACGGTCCCTTTAACCTGGAGTGTGGCCAATTTCAGGTAACAGTAAAGTTTAGAAATGTCTGTTAAGAGTGGAGTCCAGGGCGCCTGGGTGGCTCAATTGATTAGGCCACTGCCTTGGGCTCAGGTCATGATCCTGGAGACCCGGGATCGAGTCCCACATCGGGCTCCTTGCTCCGCAGGAGGCCTGCTTCTCCCTCTCTCACTCCCCCTGCTTGTGTTCCCTCTCTGGCTGTGTTTCTCTCTGTCAAATAAATAAAATCTTTAAAAAAAAAAAAAAAAAAGAGTGGAGTCCAAACTTAGGACCTACCATACCAGATCCTTTACAGGTTAAATCTTTCTCTCCCAATCTAGGGAGAAAGATTTCTGTTCCTTCACATGAGATTTTCATCAGACACTGCTTTCTTTCCTCTACAGCTCAGGTAATTGGCCAGTCTGCCTCCTCTTTCTGGCTGCCATACACTGTCCTGTTCCTGGTTTCTCCTCCCTGGAAGGCTGGCTATATGACAGATTTTCCAAACTTGGAAAAAAAAATTTTTCCCCAAACTTTCTCATCATCTCCATCGCAGTTTCTGTTTTTGGCCCCCCGCCCTGTCTCTCCTCCTCAAACTAGCACATCTTTTTTTTTTTAATCTTTTTAATTTTTTTATTTTTTTAAAAAAAAATTTTTTTTTTTTAAGATTTTTTATTTATTTGACAGAGAGAAACACAGCGAGAGAGGGAACACAAGCAGGGGGAGTGAGAGAGGGAGAAGCAGGCTTCCCGCCGAGCAGGGAGCCCAATGTGGGGCTCGATCCGGGTCTCTGGGATCATGACCTGAGCCGAAGGCAGTCGCTTAACCAACTGAGCCACCCAGGCGCCCCTTTTTAATCTTTTTTTTTTAAAAAATCGTATTTATTTATTTATTTGTCAGAGAGAGAGAGCTCAAGCAGGGAGAGACGCAGGCAGAGGGAGAAGCAGATTTGCCGCCAAGCAGGGAGTCCGATGTGGGACTTCATCCCAGGACCCTGGGATCATGATCCAAGCTGAAGGCCACCCAGGTGTCCCCATCTCTTTTTCATTTTATAGGTTTTTACTACTGGTCACTAAAAAAGAAATATAAGCATGCATCCTTTGACTGAGAAATTTTACTTATAAGAATGTATCCTATGGATCTACCTCTACATGTGCACAAAGACATACAAAGATATTCAGTGTGGTATTATTTATAATACTAGAAACCACATAAACGTCTATTAATTTAAGGCTAGTAAGTAAAGGACAGAACACCCTAAAATACAGTAATCAGCCATTAAAAACATAAGACAAAGTGGGAGCAAATACTCTTTCTCTAATGTTATTTAACAATTTTGAAGGAAAATTTTAAATGATATAAGGTGAAAACCATTTAAGTGATATGCTAGCATTTACTGAATAAAATACAAAAGCTTACAAATGCATAGGATATGTGAAAGAACACACAAGAAACTACTAATGGTGGTCACTTCTGGATAAGGAAACAGGGAAATTAAGGGGTAGAGAAGGAAGGTTACTTTTCATGGCATACATTTTTGTACCTTTTGAGAGATATAACCAAATACATGTTTTGCTTCTTGGATTTTGAATTGCTAAAAAACAGTAGCTGAAGCTGTTCTTTGTGTTCTCTGTCCTTAATACACCCTCATGACTCCCTTTAGATAATGTCAACCAAGTAATTTTCTCCTCATGAGACATTCCCCTGTGTCCTCTTTACCACTGATAACATACAACCTCTTAATACACAGAATATTCAGAACAGGGATGGTGGATTAACTTAAACCCCCGGACTACAGTGAAATGAATTTGTATCTCAGAGAAACTCCAGGCTGACATACCCAAATTCAAACCTGACCACATGTAATACAGAAAAAAATCTACTAAGATCATCTCTGACTCGGTTTCACCTATAAATCCTTTATGCACACTGCACACCTAACCTTCCAATACGGGCATACAGCTTTTCAGTATACCATTTTCATGGAGGGAATAAATATTTTCCTCTTCCTGCCATCCCACTCCACTCCTCCGAACTCCCAAAAACCTATTCCACGGTCACTTTTGAAGATAAGATTCTTCTGATTCTTCTTACTTCCTCTTCTTCTTGTAATGGAAGATCCCAAAACTCTGTCGATTTAATCAAGGTCTCCATATAAAGCATTCAAACATGTGCCCAACCTCTTCTCCCCTGGGATGTACCCACATAGACACATATAAATTCTTGGAACTAACAAAATTTCTGAATACTGTGCCTGTGTTTTTAAAAGATAAATGAGGTGGCAATAAATTCATAAGAGAGATTAATGCGCTGTGTAACTATAGCACCAGCTGTCCTATTAATTATATGGCTGAGTATAAGAATGAATATTCAAAGTTGTAAAATCTATAATGGGAAGGATTTCCTATACATACTCATAAATAACATCTCCCAAAGTAGCTGGCTAACAATAGATATGGTATTGCCACCAGACAGGGATGGAAATAGGCAAAAAACAGCAATACTCAAGCAATTTAACTGAAGTAGGACAAGTAAAATCTTTTTAAAACTGTCCTCTGTACTTTGAACAATGTAACAGACATTTCCTCAACAAATATTTGCTGAGCACCTAAAATGCACAATGCTATTTTAAGTGCCAAAGATCTGCAATGGGGAAAGAGTAGCTAGTCTAACTGGGGATAATGAGGGAGAAAAAGAATCGGGCCAAGTTCATAATACTGTTACCAAAAGATCTTTCTCCAGTCCAAATATTTTTATTTAATATTCTTTGCATGTGTTCTGTACTACGGAAGTAATACAGATGCAACTTGATTTTCTGCTTAGGAATCAAGTGCTAGTGTATAGTTCTCAGATTTCTGAAATTCAGGAACCAGAAAATGCTGATTTTTTTCTTAAAACATTAAAAAACAAAACTACCTAATTCATTGTCTTCATTTCATATACTAATATTTTTAACAACAAAGAACATCTCTCAGAGTTTAGGAACTAGACAGATTCAGTTGCAAGAAAAACAAAACATTTTTCCTATTTTTTCTTCCTCTCCTTTTACTGAATATGAATAAAAAATTCGTAAGAGACCAATATATGTGAATAGATAAGCCCTGGTTTCAATTTTTATGACTGCAGGTTAAGTCACTTAACAACTCTGGGCCTCAGTCTCCTCAGGAATATTATCTCAGAAGTTTGTAGATGGATTAAACATGATTTCATATTAAGCACTTGGCATTAAATGTGGCACCTCGAAGGTGCTCAACAAACATAAGCAACTTGGTTAAAATAAATATTGGTACTTTCACTTCTGGTTACAAAGGAGTAACTAGTACTTGACCAGTCACCCACCCCACACAGCCATAAAACTAGATGAATACATACAGCTCTCTTACTGATGGGATAAATTCCCACCTGTTGCACAGTTAGCTAGAATCTAAGCAGTACAGGAAGGTCCCATTGAGCTGAGACTAGATCAAATTTGGGGGCAGGTAAAGAGCTAGAAACCCTGGGTCAGGGCACCAGAATGAGAATGTATGCAGGGCGGGTGGGGCCAGGAAAGAACAAAAGTCTATGTGGAGGTCACCTACAGATAAGTTCTTGGTTGAGGGTTGGGCCACACACACAGAGGGTAGCACTCTTCAGAGAATGTCAACTATGGAATCAACGGTGCCACAGAGATACCTCAAGTCCAGAAAACAGTGCTAGAGGACTCTGGACTTCTTCTCAAGGCAGACATCCAGCTGATTCAACACAAAGGCCATGACAGTGTGTTTTAAAGACTTCTTTTAGATCTGCCCTAATGAGAGGTAGGGGAAGGCTACCCAGCATAGGGTATGGAGCCCAAATGGGATAAGGCAGTGGCAGCAGCAGTAAAGAATGGTTGTATATAAGTAAATGATCAAATAAATAAATCTTTTTAGGATAATGAGAATCAGATTCATCAGAGAAGAAAGTTAAAATATGCAAAGGGAGAAAACAAGAGAGAAGCCTTTGGCATTGGACTGGAACTGGAGAGATTCAGATGCATGATTTTCAGTATTTCTTTCAATATGTCTATAGACATCTATAGATTACAAATCCACTGAGAGGGCCTGGGATTAGTGACATACCAAGAGCAACAAGCACACCTAGTATCTTGTTTCTTAACACCAATGTCTACTGAAAAGGAACAAGGCTCCTTAAAGAAATGACTGATTTAAGGTCTAGGGCAGGAGGAAGTCCAAGATGTGCCCTAAACATTTTGTGTTAGAACAAGGAAGTATTCAAAGAATGATGGTGATATGAAAAGAATAAAGACGACAGCTTGAACGGCCTCCCACTGGTCATATACAGCACTAGGTGAACACAAGAATAGGCTTCCATGAATATATACTGAGATAAATAAA
Organism: Spilogale gracilis; assembly: GCA_004023965.1. Taxonomy (NCBI): domain Eukaryota; kingdom Metazoa; phylum Chordata; class Mammalia; order Carnivora; family Mephitidae; genus Spilogale; species Spilogale gracilis. The sequence goes on along the minus strand of PITA01017758.1, from coordinate 31,178 downwards.
TGAATAAAAGGAATGTTTGATAAGAAACAGGATATTTAACAGCTTAGTACATCTTCACAAAATACTTATCGATTACAAAGTGTAAAAGAGTAACTTCATAGCAGAGAAGTCTTGTCGACACCCCCTTAATCAAGTGATCAAAGTTCATTATCACCAGTTATCAAACAAATCAAAATTACACGCTACTCGACAGGGTAAAATAAAATGAGAACATGTGATTTCTGTGATATTCCTGTGAAAAGATGCAACCTGACTCCAATCATAAAGTAGGTCAGACAAACCGAAACGGACATTTAAAAAATAACTGGTTTATAATCTTCGAAAATATCAAGATAATGAAAGTCAAAAAAACCAAAAGCAAAACACACCAAAACAACAGCAAAAAACCCGGAGAAAACATTCCAGATGAAGGATTAAAAGATATGACATTCAAATACATGTGTTGGAAATGGACCTTTTTGCTACAAAAGACATTACTGCAACAAGTGGATCTCAGTTTCCTCGTCTATACATCATGATGTTAAACTAAATATATTGCTTCAAACATAAGTAGAGAACTCAAACAAGTTTTTATAAAGACAAACAAATGACTAAATCTAACAGTATTTCAAAATATAAAAAGATCTCCCCTGGTATTCTAACCATGCTTATAAAGAAAGAATACCATAGACATGTATAGGTCTTAACCAAAACTGAACTTACTAAATTTAAGTCTTATAGGAAAAGAATATGTTACATAATGCCTCTATAAATAGTATATCCATGCAATGGAATATTATCTAGCTATATCAACTGATAGGGACAGAACTCAAGATTTTGTTAAACAGAGAAAGGAAAATTTAGCCCAGAATATATAACACATACTCTCTTTTTTATGTATGTTTGCATATATGTGTGAGATAGCCAAATATATGGGCCTGAATATGCATAAAAAAATTACTGGAAGAAGGGGCACCTGGGTGGCTCAGTTGGTTAAGCGACTGCCTTCAGCTCAGGTCATAATCCTGAAGACTCAGGATCGCGCCCCGCATCAGGCTCCCCGCTCGGCAGGAAACCTGCTTCTCCCTCCCTCACTCCCCTGCTTGAGTTCCCTTTCTAGCTGTGTTTCTCTCTGTCAAATAAATAAATAAAATCTTAAAAAAAAAAATTACTGGAAGGATATAAAAGCAACTTCTGACAATGACTAGTTCTGTGAAATAGGAACAGATGGTTTTAAAGGAGCCAGGGCACCTTCCTCTCCATCTTCTGCCTTTGTATACTCAATCCTCAATATAAAAAAAAAAAAAAATCACTAACTAGAAACAATCAAGAAAAACAAAGAAATGATTATTACAAAAGTTAGGGCAGCAGTTAAATATAGGGCAGGAAGAAAGCATACTGTGGTTTTCTGGAATGTTGACAATATTGTATTTCTTGACATGGAAAATAATTACATGAATATTTGTTTCATGATTATTTAAAAAGCCATATACATTTGTATAGACTTTCTTAATATATATGTATTTCATAATTTTAAAACAAAAACATAAGGTTTCAGGGAAAAAAGTAAAAACAAGAGCCTTTTAGAAAGAAAATTATAGTACTTTACCTGCAAGAATATGTAGGTTCTCCTACTTTAAAAACACGACCACAAAGATGAGAAGGTTTGTTTGCTTGTTCAAGTTTTGGAAATCCAAATGCAGGATCTTCACCACAAAGGTACCATTCCACTGGTCCCAACAAAACATGCTGTGCCAGCATGTCCTCCTTCTGTGGAAAAGGGTTGGGACCCCTGCAGTAGATCTGGGGTACATAGTGGGCTAGATGCTGGTACACTTCACTAGTGAGGTCAGTTGCTTGCAGCCATTTCTTTAAAAAAAAAAAAGAAAGAAAAAAAATTAGATTTAAACAATGTCAAACTGCTAATTTGGATAAACTTACTATATATACATTATATATATGATATATATATATTTAGTACAAAAACAATAAGAGAATTGTATAAATTATTTTGTTGATGTCACTCATAACTGTTTTCTTTCCAAAAAGGGTAAAATTCATTTAGAACTTTATTAAAATGCCAAGTATTTCAGAATTCTACTTTACTTAAAGTGAAATGATCCGTCTCCTCAAAATTACTCTTGAAGTAGCGTTTAGTAGGCCTGTAGGCAGTTACAGGAAAATGACAACAAATCATTATATTAGACATGAGCCATTATGCCCCTCTGACTTCCTTTCTAATGCTCTGCTCAAATGATACACCAATTGTGATCTGGATTCTCATGTCAGTTTGCTGATAGAAAGAGTATGCAGTGAACATGAACAGCCTTACGCTATGCCTACTTACACTTCTCACTGATTAATAAATGATATGCCAGTCTCTTATGAACAGGAACCTACAAGGGACTCTGTTCTATCAATTATGCCTTCTTTCCCTGATCAACTGCTCTCTAAACCCTTTCCTCTTTGCTCTCCCTGCTCAAAAACAAAAGCTACTTTTCTGTCCCAAACTTTTATGTCCAACTACCTGTGATAATTCATCTCCTTTCAACTTATCTAGAGCTGAGGTTAATGAGATGACTTTTGGAAAGCCCGGAGGGATGGAGACCTGGTTGCCAGGGGAACATACTATGTGATAAAAAATTTGGAAATAGCCTCCACCCCCAACTCAGGAGGGGCAGGCAAAGGTGGTTAAGCTAATCATTAACAGCTGATGATTTATTGAATTATGCTTACATAATGAAGGTTCCATAAAAATTTCTATGTCGGGGTTCAAAGAGCTTCTGGAATGGTGAACCCAGAAGTGCTGGTGCACCCAGATTCAGCACGGAAGCTCTGCATCCCTTCCCACATACCTTGCTCTATGCATCTCTTCCATCTGCTGTTCTTGAGTTGTATCATTTTACAATAAACCAGTTAGATCACTGGATTGTAACTAAACCATTTCCCTGAGATCTGTGAGCCAATCTAGCAAATTACTAAAACCGAAGAGGAGGTCATGGGAACCCTCAATTTGTAGCCAAGTCAGACAGAAGTTCTAGGTAACCTGAGGACCCACTGCTTGTGCCTGGCATCTTAAGTAGTGAGGGTGTCGGTCTTGTGGCACTGTGCCCTTAATCTATGGGATCTGATTCTAAATCCAGATGTATGGGTGTCAGAATTGTAGGACACCCCACTTGGGGTCTGCAGGGAATTAGAGAACTGCTTAGTATGAGAAAAAAAATTCACACATTCAGTGGCCACAAGTATTGGTAAGTGTAGAGAGAGACAGAAGAAAAGTTTCTCCTGATTCCAAACACCAACTCAGTAAGTCTAAAACTGAACTTATGATCTCTACCACCACTCCTGAAAAACCTATTTTCTCCATTTCCCTATTTTAGATACAAGCATCTACCTAAGTATCCACACCAGAAAAACCTGAAAATCTTCTTTAATCCAACATCCAATTGTTCTTGTCTTGTCTATTGGCTTCCTAAATAATCTGTTGACTCTATCCATTTCTCTCTCTCCATCTCCACAGGCACCATCCCCCCTACTCTGGTCCAAAACCCCACTCCCATCTCTCACCAAGATTAGTGCACAAATGTCATCCCTGCTAGACTTGTCCTTGTACAATCCATTTTCCAACCTCACTACCAGAGTGATTCTTGCAAAACGTCAATCTGATCACGTCATTCAGCTTCCCCTTGGATTTAGGATCAAGCAAGTTCCCGACATGGTCTATAAGGTCCTTTGCCAGGTGCCTGGGTGGTTCAGTGGGTTAAAGCCTCTGCCTTCAGCTCAGGTCATGATCCAGGGTCCTGGGATCAAGGCCCACGTCTGCTATCTCTGCCTGCTTCTGGCCTACTTGTGATCTGTCTCTGTCAAACAAACAAACAAACAAACAAACAAATAAATGCTATCTTTAAAAAAAAAAAAGGTCCTTTGCCTTTGTCATACTTATTTCTTCCTCCTGACCTGTAGTGCTCCTCTCTCTGTTTTACAGGCTATTTTCTACTCATTCCTCAGAACTTCATATATGTTTCACTTTCTCTAAGATGCCTGCTCAGCCCATTCCTCACTCCCACCACCAGTTCCCCCTTCCCCTAGGTCTAAAATAGAACCCAGCCCCAGTGGGCATTTAGCAAAATCTGTTACCCAAATGACTATAAATATGTTTATACTACTTACTGTCATATAGCATTGGTATTGCAGAAAGATGCTCCCTGTGGATTTAATGAAAGCAAGAGATAATAGATCCAGGCCTGCAATCTCTAAAAACCAAACCAATTAGCCCTAGATAAGGCATCATTCAAACCATCTCCTTTCTTCTCCCTTTTTATTTTCTTATATCTTAAGTCTGTTCCCTGTGTTGTCATTTATCGCCATCCATTCTGCCTGTATGTTTATTTGTCCCCCATACTGCTTTGTGTAATTACAACTTACTTTGGCTCTAAACCAGGCAAAAATTTAAAATCAGAATACATGAAAGGACTCACTTCTACAAAGATGAAGTTAAGAGAACTGCTAACTCATAGGCCCAATGTTTACCTATGGATTATAACAAAAGCTCACATTACATCCTTGTTAAAAGAGTTTACGTTCTAGTAATGTCTAATACCGTAAGACAACAGTATACGGTCTTATTTTTAACTCTTACTTGTACAGTCTTCGCCCACTTCCTTCCTTCTAAATATAACTATACATACAGAGAAATTTTAAATATTCCTGAGGTGGTATATATTAACTTTCTAGTCAACCTCATACATTCATGTGTACTAAAAATGTAAAAATTTTGTTTGCAAATTAAGGGACTGAATTGAAGCTTCTTAGGAAGCACAGTGAATAAAGTTTTCACCCTTGAAGAGAAACTACAAATGCTACCAATTTAGTTGTTTGCTTTATGCAAGGAGGAAAGACTAAATTACTCTTAAAACAACAGCACTACTTGGGAGATGATCCCACGGGATTAAGGATTATCTCTCTTTAAAGAAGTGGCTTGCAATCAAAACTACATACACACTAAGTTCAGCAATTATAAAAGGATGAGTTTAAAAAAAAAAAAAAGCTGTCGATAGTAAAAGGCAGAGTCATCAATCAACAAGCAACCTAAAATCTAATTCTCTGAGCTAAAAAATACTTCCTTGGCTACATCTAAGGATAAATGTCCAGCTTTTCACCCATCTTCAGAAACCCTATTTCAGGGTGCCTAGGTGGCTCAGACGGTTAGGCCTCTGCCTTCCACTGGCGTCATGATCTCAGGGTCCTGGGATCAAGACCCACATCGGGCTCTCTGCTCAGCGGGGATCCTGCTTCCTCCTCTCTCTCTGCCTGCCTCTCTGCCTATGTGTGATCTCTCTCTCTGTGCCAAATAAATAAATAAAATTAAAAAAAAACAACTCTATTTCAAAATATGAATGAAGACAGTCAAATTATCCTAAGTAACTTGCTTCTGGATAAAAAAATTAAGCTTGAAGAGTCAAAGATTTCACTCATGAGCCTAGAAAGTTATACTTCAGGCAATGTTAATTTACAACACATTTAAAGGTTTTATTTTAACAACAATTTTTGTTTTTTTATAGTTCATGTTCCCATTTTTCTTAAAACCACTTTTGCAGCATTTTAATCCAGGGAGAATAAAAGGTAATGCTTTCTAAAAGAAACTACATGTTTTGGGGCTCCAACAACACTGAAAGGTCAAATCTGTTCACAGATTTTTTTTTTTTTTTAAGTAGACTCCATGCCCAACATGGGGCTTGAACTCATGACCTTGAGATTAAGAATTGTATGCTCTACCAAAGAAGCCAACAAGGCACAGATTCCTTAAACAAAAAATTCGTAAACTAATATCAGCTTCTGGTTAAGAAAAAAAAAATCAGCAAAAACTTATATGAAATATTTTATATAATATTAACTACATGCTATTATATATTTACATTATATTACTGTAGCATATTGTTATATATAAAATAACATATTGTATACAATATCTGCTGGTATTACTTTTTTTTGAAAGACTTTATTTATTTACTTGACAGAGAGAGGTCACAAATAGGCAGAGAGGCAGGCAGAGAAAGAGGGGGAAGCAGGCTCCCCGCTGAGCAGAGAGCCCGATGTGGGACTCGACCCCGGGACCCTGAGATCACGACCCTAGTGGAAGGCAGAGGCCTAACCGTCTGAGCCACCTAGGCGCCCAATATATTACATATTATTAGTAGAGCATTTCAGCCTGAATACTGTTTCTAATATATTATCAGAAATTACTAAGAAAATACAAGTATTTGGTTTTTAAAAAGCAGGCATATGCTTCAAATTTAAAACCATCTAACAGATTTGGGATCTACAATGGGCATTTTAAACTTATTAAATTTAAACAATATATAAAGTAAAAGTACCTTTATTGAGAATTCTATACCAGAAATACTGAACAGATTTAAAAAAACCTGTAAACAAACTGAGCAGGAGGAAAAAATTGGGGGCCACTTCTCACAATAATGGTTCATATTTCTCAAAAGAATAAAATCAATAGCTTTTCCTATTCTCACTAACATAAGCTAACTGTAACTGTTTCTTCAACAGGAAAAACTACTGAGGTTTCTAACTTGGTTGCATGTTAATATGTCTTTATTTCAGACACTTGTGGCTGTCATACCAATGTGCACAACAAAGTAATAAGCACTATCTTATTAAGAGTCGTCCAAAAGGGAAGTAAAGAAACTGTCAACTCATTCCACTAAAGTAAACATGTTATGACAGTGTTTCCAGGAGCCTTCCTTTTTTGAATTCTAAATTTAAGACATGGAATAGTGAGAAAGTACAATAAACACAAAAATGAAAAAATCCCTAGAGGTGAGCCTTTTATTACAGTATCTAATTATTATTCTTTTTTTTTAAAGATTTTATTTACTTATTTGACAGAGAGAAACACAGCGAGAGAAGGAACACAAGCAGGGGGAGTAAGAGAGAGAAGCCGACTTCCCGCTGAGCAAAGAGAGCCTGATGTGGGGCTGGATCCTGGGTCTCCAGGATCATGACCTGAGCCGAAGGCAATTGCTTAACCAACTGAGCCACCCAGGCACCCCTAATTATTATTCTATACCCATTAAAACTGTATCCTTCAACCACATTTGATTTTGTTTTCAAATAAAAATCACCAACATGAAAGTTAATTACAAAACAATAATCACTAGTGCTAAAATGAAGTTTTTAAGAAAGATTAAGAAAAACACATTAAGAGTTCCTGAAATGAAGTAAAAGCACTCACAAATCAAATATAGAAACTCAGTAATAAAAGAAAAAAATCTAATTTAAAAGTAAGCAAAAGACCTGAATTGACACTTCTAAAGATGTACAGTCAATAAGATCATGAAAAGATGTTCAGTATCAACAGTCATGAGGAAAATACAATGAGATACCACTTTACAGTCAGGCTAAAAACATGAGGAAAATACAATGAGATACCACTTCACAGTCAGGCTAAAAACAGTTGGCATGGATGTGGTGAAATTCACTGGAACCTTCACATACTGCTGGTGAAGAGTGTAAAATGATGCGGTCACTGAAAAATAGTTTAGTGGTTCCCCAAGACACGAAGCATAAAATTACCATAGAATCAGCAATTCCATGCCTGGGTATAAGAGAAATTAAAATGTATGTCCCCACAAAAATGGACACCAATGTTCACAGCAGCATGACTCATAATATCCAAAAAACTGGGAACAACCCAAATGTCCATCAACTAATGAATGGATAAGTAAAATGCGATACAGTCATATAATGACTATCATTTGGCAATAAAAAGGAATGAGGTATTGATATATGCTACAAGGATGAACCTTCTGCTAAGTGAAAGAAGTTGAAAAGACACCATATTGTTAAGCTGCCATATGTATGAAATTTCCAGAATAAGCAAATCGATGGCAGCAGAAAATAGATAAGTAGTTTCCTTGGGAGTTTAGAGGAAAACAGGAGTGACAACTAATAGGTATAGGATTTCATTTTTGGGATAATGAAAATGTTCTAAAATCGTAGTGATAGTTGCACAACTGTGAATATACTAAAAAACCCCTGAATTTATTATATATGTGAATTAGGTATAAAACTTTCAAAACTTAAAAGCAAAAAATATTCAATATAGCCATAAAACTCAACATAAAACTTATATAATGAATATGTATTTCTTTTAGGTTTTGGGGAAAAACAATATATGTTCTTTTTTTTTTTTTTTTTTTTTTAAGATACTTTATTTATTTATTTATTTATTTTAAAGATTCTATTTATTTATTTGACAGAGAGAAACACAGCCAGAGAAGGAACACAAGCAAGGGGAGTGAGAGAGGGAGAAGCAGGCTTCCCGCCGAGCAGGGAGCCCGATGTGGGACTCGATCCCGGGTCTCCGGGATCATGACCTGAGCGAAGGCAGTCGCCCAACCAACTGAGCCACCCAGGCGTCCCGTTATATGTTCTTCTTAAATCACAATCATCCACTGGGACACATTGTAATAAAATCTGTGGAGCAAAAAATGTAGATAGACTGGAGAAGTGCTGGGAAAGTCATACTGTTGCACAATGAATTCTGCCAAGAAAAGGAGAAAACTGAGAAGAGAAAGCCACTTTAAGATAACTGATAAGCTTACAAATATAGAGGAGAGTGCTTAAATGCATTTATTTGTGAGGAATGCTTGTCAGGAGACATAGGATCACAAAAAGTCCTTCTTCATAATAGAAATTTAAAAAGCAGTGTGTAAATAAAGTGTGGGAAAAGTGACACTAAGCTTATTAAGTAATTGTAAATGAATGTGACCCCACAAATTACCAGTAACAAAGGTCTAAAGGCTACAATAACTGTTCTGTTTACTCTAAAATTTACTTTTAACCTGAGAAAACTTTATTAATTCATTTCAATTTGTGATAAACAGCTGTGCTGTAGCCTAAGCTGAAAGAACAGTTTTAAGTGTTATGTGGTTTTAACTAAATAAACCCCTCACAAAGTAAGGCGAGGTTATATCACTCGAAGAACCTTTTATTTTAATATTAGTCTGCATCTTCTTTAAGGACTTTTGGTCTTTAGACTAAACATTTTTTCATCTTTTGTTCAGAAAGCCATTTAAAAGTAAGCAGAACAAAAGTAAAATGTAGCTCAGATTGTGATCGTCAAACTCAAATTAAGTCCAAATTAATAAATTTTTATTGCTTTTCCCTTACTTCCTCCCACTGCATCTGCCTGAAAATTTCACTGCACAAGAATTACTGCACTGGTCTCTAACACCATTTATAACTGGTTTCCACAGGAACTTCAACAAGTTGGAGAAACTCCAGTCACTTGATAGCTTGCACTTTGAGAACTGCAAAAATAAAGCACACAGCCTGTATCGCTGGGCCAACACATACCTAATTTTGTGGGAGTAAAAACAAAACTTTGAGGCAGACAATAGATTAAAATATCAATATGGATACTGACACAGTGACAGACTGGGAATAGCCTCATTCTGACCATTTTATTGTTTACTTGTAACACTTTTTCTTTTTTCAAATCTCTTTGATAAATGAAAGGAAAATCCGGGATGAAAATCCTCAGGTTGCTGCGATATTAAGTAGGAAGTAAATAAAGACCTACACTAAACAAGTTGGTTTAAAAAAAGCAAAATCCAAGAGTCATCATTCAACGTATTAAACTTTTCACCTGTACTCCAGTCAACTGCTTCCACTCTGACTTTAGTGTCCTCATCAAGTCACACACACAAAGAACTCCTCACTGACCAAGAGCCCCAATGGGCCGCACTAAAATTTTGTTCCTAACATTAAGACCGTTGACAAGTGTTCAAAGGTCACTCCTCCCACTCCACCCCCGAAACTAAGCTGCTTAAATCGGAGACCTGAGGTGAGGCCTAGGTTGTTTTGATCCATTCAAAATCATTCTGAACAATTTGTCCTAATGGTGTTTCCGGTCCTTCTTGAGGAAAGATGCCATCAAGTTTATTAAAGTAATCACTTTACAAATCTGCTAGTTACAAGAGCATATTCATAATACACTTTCATTACAATACTGGGTTTGATGGTTTAAGTTTGGGGTTTAACTGCTCCCAAAACCTAACTTTCACTGGTTTCTATTTGTAAACTGGCTGCTCTCTCAAAGTTATATAACAATTCTTTTTCACCCAACTAACCCCAACCCCTAAAAAATTACTTTAATCTCGTGGCCTCCACTACTGCTTTCTCACAGTCACAGTAAACATGCCCAGACACTACTTTCCCCACATTCATCAACGCTGTCGACTGACCAAACCGGTGCAATACCGCACTGAACCGGGGATGAAGGGAGAGCAGCGTCGTTTGCATCCCCCGATGCCCAGGGCAGTCCCCGAACAAAGTAGGAACCCGGTTCGGGTAGCATGCTTCGGTGGAGGAGGCAAGGCTCCGCGTATCTGCGGAAAAGGAATTAGGCAGACGAAGTAGGGAGACTGCAACCGCAAACCAGGAAGCGTCTTCCTTTCCCTCCTCCAAGAGAAGCAGAAAGGGCAAAGGCCCTCGTGCTGGGGGCCTAATGTGAGTGTGGTGGGCAAAGAGAAATAACGAGGAGCTGTTGGTTCTCCCAGGCAGAAAGGGAATGTACAGAACAGCTCTGCCGCCAACAGAAGATAAAGGAGAGGGGCATGCTCGGAGGCCTCTCGGGGCCGTTACCCACAAGGCGAGGCCAGAGAGCCGGGCGAGGTCGTTGCCCCTAGCAAGGGCCGGGTGCTCCAAGACTTCCAGCAGTCAGTTCCTATCCGGGGGCGCGGCCTTCAAGGACCGAACGTCCCCGCCCTGGTCCCGGCACTCACCCCCGCAATCTCCTCAGCCGAACATTCCAGCAAACTCTGGTCGATGGCCTGCACCTCGGGCTCCAGCTCCGACGCCATCTTCCCTCCTCCTCCTCCCCAACGCTGACGCCTCTACCGCCGCCCCGAGGGCCGCGGCCTCGCCACAGCCCTGGCTGCCGAGACTGCCACCAGTGCGCCAGGCAGTCAGTCCGGAGTCGTCCAGACGGCCGCGGGTGGGAAGGAAGAAGAGTAGTGTGAGGTAAGCCGAACAGGACGGAAAGCGGCCTCCTGCGCTCCCTTCGGGCTCGGCGCCCAAGAGTCAAGTTACTGCCTCGTCCCGGCCGGGGAGAAGGACACAGAGAACCCCGGACCTGGCACTCTCGCTAGCTTCCACCGCGTCCGGCAGAGGAAAGGGGCAATAACACCCAAAAGAGGAAGCAGAGCATTCTGGGAACTGTAGTCCTCCGCCACAAGGCGGGGAAGTAGGTGGAGCCCTTCTAACGTGCCCCGCGCAGGCGTTTCGGGAGTTGTAGTCCATCTTCTAATCAGAGCATGGGCAAATGGCAGATAAGTGGGCGGGGCTTTCCTGTACGACTAGAATCCTGGGAAGAGACTAGCGGAAAGAAGTGCTAACCTGGGAAGAAGCAGAGGAGCAAGACATTAGGGGAACTGTGGTTTTATTTCCCCTAACTCTATTTGTTCTTGTTCGTATCCGCAGATCCTAGAACGGTGCCTGGCACGTGGTAGCCAGTCCAGTACTTTTCAAAGCCTGACATAGGTAGACAGTCAGATACTCCTGGAAAGAATGGAAGAATTACGTTCTATTCCCGTAGTTCTATGGCCCTGTCATTCGTCATGCCTTCATCATTTATCCAGTAACTGAGGCAGACATTACCCAGATTCTTTAAGGGTTTAAGATATACTTACACGCTATTAAAGAAGACATTTCCAAGTAATTTAGTTATGATCACTTATCAAAATTTATTATAAATGTTGATGCAAAGGAAAAGTGGCCTACCAAGCCAAGCCTATCAAGATTTACTCAATTAGGGACATTTTATAAAAATAGATTAGGTACAAAAGAAAATTATGTTTGGTTAGAGGTAATTAGGCTCTTGACTGACAGTTGGGTGAGTGGGTTTCTTAGAACAAGTCTCCAGTTCCTTTAGAGTTTATCAGAAAATTGCTTACACATTTTATCAAGCATGCTAATTTATTCTGAGGAGATTGTGAATTAAGCAGAAAAATTTAAAAAAAAGATCTGATCATCGCAGGCCTGAGAAATATTTTTGTTGTTATTGTTTTGACAATATATTAACCAAGTATCTTGTTTGTTTTTTGCTCTTTTTATTAGGAAATAAAAATTACCTATAATTTCTTTGTCCAAATAAGTTTGTTATCACTTTTGAAAATAAAAGATGAGAAATTCAAACTTAATAGGAATATATTTTTTTAATATTTTATTTACTTATTTGAGAGGGAGTGAAAGAGCACAAGAGAGTGCAAATGAGCAGGGGAGAGAGGAAGAGGGAGAAAAAGAAGCTGGCTTTGCACTGAGCAGGGAGCCAGGCTTGGGGCTCCATCCAAGGATCCAGAGATTATGACCTGAGCCAAGGTAGATGCTTAACTGATTGAGCCACGGAATATTTTATTTATTTCTCTATTTATTTTTTAAAGTAAGCTCTATGCCCAACATGGGGCTTCAACTCACGACCCTGAGATCAAGAGTCACATGCTCTACTGAGTCAGCCAGGTGCCCATGTAGAAAAATTGAAAAGGAAAAATGAGGGGTGCTTGGGTTGCTCAGTCAGTTAATAGTCTGTCTTCAGCTCTGGTCATGATCCCAGCGTCCTAGGATGGAGCTCTCCCTTGGCCTCCCTACTCATTGGGGAGTTGGCTTCTCCCTCTCAGTCTCCCTCTGCCCCTCTCCCTGCCCCCTGCTTATGTGTGCATGCTCACTCTCTCTGTCTCAAATAAATAAATAAAATAATTTAAAACTTTAAAGAAAAATGAAAACTACTCCACTTACCCCCACTCCTTTCTCCCCAAAGAAAATAATTTTTAATACTTTATTATGATTCAGTCTAGGAAAAAAGTATGCATATATCTGCATAGATATCTAGAATGAGATATCTTGAAATGTGTTACTTTCTTTTTTGCCCAATATCCTTGTGCTATTACTCTACCTAGTCAGAGTTAAGCTGGAGGAAAACTGGACTTGTTTCAACCTGGAAGCAAAAGTAATGCCTCTTGGGCACCTGGGTGGATCGTTGAGCAACTACCTTCAGCTCAAGTCATGACCCTGGAGTTGCAGGATCCTTTCCTGCATCAGGCTCCTGCTCAGCATGGGGTTTGCTTCTCCTTCTGACCTTCCCCTTCTCATGCACATACACACGCTCTCTCTTTTTCTCTCCCTCTCTAATAAGTAAATAAAATCTTAAAAAAAAAAGTAATGCCTCTTTAAGGGTCCTAACATAGAATTAAAGCCATTAAAATAGATTATAAAGAGAATTTCTGTTAATGTTATTTGCTTCCATTACTTTTAGATTGATATGAATATTTTTTGTAAATTCTTGAGTTGGATGTTTGCTGTTAATATTTGTCTTTTTTTCAATGTATAGATTTAAGGCAGTGGTTCTCAAACTTAAGTATGCATCAGAATCACTTGGAGGTCTTGATAAAATACATATTTCTAGATCCCAACCTCAAAATTTCTAATTCAATAGGTTTTGGGTGGAGAAAGAAAATTGAATTTCTATCAAGTTCCTGGGTCATTCTACTAGCCTGGGGACCAAATTTAGAAGCATAAATATATTAAGGCAATACATTTCCATTATCTACTACTTTAACTGCATTCCACAAATTTTGGTAAATATTTGCTAAATATTTTCTGATTCTTTATGAGTTCTTCTTTGACCCATATAGTAGAGCTTAAATTTTTCAAATGTATGTGGTATTGTTATCATTTGTTACTGCTTTCTCATTGTATCATATTGTGGGTAGAGAACATGGTCTATACCATAAACATTCTGTAGTATAAAAGGACATTCACTTTGCAGACAAGAGTATATGGTCAATAAATTCTTCAAAGCCATTATTTTTTCAAATATTTATTCAAATATTACCATTCTATTCTCTCCTTCTGGAACTTCTGTCTGACTTCCTTTTCTATTCTCTATTAATCTTTTTCAATCTTCCATACTTTTAACTGTCTGCATTGCATTCTTTTGTATATATATAAGATATGTCTTCTAGTATGCAAACTCTCTCTTCAGCTGTGTCTAATCTGATATTGGACAATCTGCTATATTTTTATGTTTAGTGATTTCCTTTGTCATTCCCAGAAGTTATATTTAATTCATTTCAAAGATTCTTGTTTTTCTTTCATAATGTCTTGTTACTTATGTATGGTTCTAAATATTTTTATATCGTTCATACTTTTAAATATGCATATTCAGTAGTGCTCACTAGGTTGTTGTAGTTATGAAGATCTTGGGAATTTAATCTTACTTTGTATTTATGTGTTAATCATTTAAATTATTGTTTCCTTTCTAATTACTTTGTAATTATGAATTTTGAGCTCATCTTTATTTAACATTAGCCATGAGAAACTTGAGAGGCCTCTTTTGAGAGTATGTACCTTCAAAGTGGGTTTCCATTTGACTCTGCAAAGCCAGGCATTCTAGAAGCATCATAAACTCAGGACCAGGCACTCTGGGAATACCCTATATATAGGACCAATTTTTATGTCAGTTTCTTGGCTTCGGGTTCCCTAATAATATAAATTCAATGTGTGACATTTTCCCTGTTTGTAAACTCTATTTTTTTATTAAACAGAGTAGACACTTCAAAAAAAAAAAGATTTTATTTATTTATTTGACAGAGAGTGATCACAAGTGGGCAGAGAGGCAGGCAGAGAGAGCAGAGGAAACAGGCTCCCTGCTGAGCAGAGAGCCTGACACAGGCCTCCATCCCAGGACCCCGAGCGATCCCAGGAACCTGAGCGATCCCAGGACCCTGAGTGATCCCAGGACCCTGAGATCATGATCTGAGCCAAAGGCAGAGGCTTTAACCCACCGAGCCACCCAAGCACTCCCTATTTGTAAACTCTTAAGGGAGAATACTTTTTCTTCTCAGAGTCGAGATTAAAACCTCCCTTTTCATTTCCCTCTGCAGGTCAGTATGTATTTTTCTAGTCTCTCTTTTCACTGATGTTACTTTCCTTTGAGAGCCCTGGGTTTATGTAGGGATCACAGTTTAAATTCATGTTTCTTGGATCCAAAGTCTTGTCTTAGGTTCCCATGTGGGCATTTAAAACATCCAGTTAAACAGGACACATTGAAAACTCATGAGAGTGAAGGGTAGGGGGTGGGGAAGAGACTAGGGAATGGCAACATCAAAATTTTGGAAGGTGGTAAGCAAATGAGAAATAATTGATGTAGCACTTAGAGAATGCTGAAACCTAAGTTAGCAGAAAAACTCAGAATCAAGTGAATTCATATACGGAATGCTCAAAGATTTAGAAATTCTTCACCCACTCTCAGAGAATAACAAGAGTTCTACAAAGAACTCTCAGAGTGGGTGAAGATGATAGTAAAAGCAAGAATATTGTTTAAAAGTCTGTATAGTGGGTGCCTGGGTGGCTCAGTGGGTTAAGCCTCTGCCTTCGGCTCGGGTCATGATCTCAGGGTCCCGGGATCGAGGCCCACGTCGGGCTCTCTGCTCAGCAGGGAGCCTGCTTCCTCCTCTCTCTCTGCTTGCCTCTCTGCTTACTTGTGATCTCTCTATCAAATAAATAAATACAATCTTTAAAAAAATAAAACTTCAGCATTTTAAAAAATTAAAAATAAAAAAAATAAAAGTCTGTATAGCAAGAAGTTAGATCACCCTGTCTTCTACTCTGGAAGAAGTCTAGAGGTCTCTCCTCTGGAGAGGTTGTACCTGAGGTCTTTGGACTTGAGACGCCATACACAGTTAAGGAAGGAATATTGTGCTAACTCCAGAGCATTGATTCAAAGTCTATCCACTTAACAGGCTCACTCCAGTGCATTCCCCCCCTATCTGACTCTGAGAAGATCAGTGGCTGGCTTATAACTCCCAGGCAGGAGTTTGAGAAAGTCTTCTGCAGAGAAACTGACCAGCCCCAAAGAAATAAAATCTATCAGAGGAGTGGGAACCCTATATTAGACTGCTCAGGCTGCCATAACAAAATACTACCAACTGGAATGCTCAAATAACAGAAATTTATTTTCTCATAGTTCTGGACTCTTAGAACATCAGAAACAAAGAGCGAATCCTACGAACTTCCAGAAAGAAAAAACAAAAAGGCAGCAGAAACAGAATGTCACTAATCTTTAAAATATTCAGAGTAAAAACTGAATAACAAGAGTTCTACAAAGAACAACAAAGAAGGATGAGTATAAATTATCAAGAAAAAAATTTTAAGATAGCTTGCAAGAACTGAAATATATGAGATTCTAGACTGAGGAAGCCCATTCAGTAACTATAACAATTGCTTTAAATATAGCAATGTTGGGGTGCCTGACTGGCTCAGTTGGAAGAACATGTGACTCTTGATCTTGGGGTTGTAGCTTCAAGCTCCACGTTAGGTGTAGAGATTACTTAAAAACAAGATATTTTTAATAAATAAATAAATATAGCAACATCATAGCAAATCATCAGCACCTTTTAGAATATCAGGAACAAAGAAAAAATCTACCAACTTCCAGAAAGAGAAAACACAAAGACAGCAGAATCAGAATGATACCAATCTTTAAAATATGCGTTTTACAATCATACTTATTATATCTTACCCAACATTTCTAAGTATTTGTGTTAGGAGTGGTGGTTATTGGGGTGATAAAGTTTGTCATATTTTCATAATTGCTAAAATGTGAGTTGAATGAAGACAAAGACCCTATTTTTATGCATATGTCCATGTTCCTAGAAGAGTGTTTGGAACATACAAGATGCTCAATAAATATTTACCAGATGAATGAATAAGCCACAAATCCGCATTGATCTCTTTTAAAGATTTAGTTAGTCAGTTAGTTTGTTTAATATATATAGAGAAAACATGCAAATCCATGAGGGGCAAAGAGAGAGAGAGAAGAAGAGCAGACTCTTCACTGAGCACCAAGCCTGAGGTGGGGCTTAATCTTAACGATCCTGCGACCATGACCTGAGTCAAAATCAAGAGTCAGATGCTCAACCAATTGAGCCACCCAGGCACCCCTTCACATTGATTTTTTTTTTTTAAGATTTTATTTATTTGACAGAGAGAAACACAGCCAGAGGGAGAACACAAGGAGGGAGAGTGAGAGAGGGAGAAGCAGGCTTCCCACTGAGCGGGGAGCCCGATGTGGGACTCGATCCCCGGTCTCTGGGATCATGACCTGAGCCAAAGGCAGTCGCTTAACCAACTGAGCCACCCAGGCGCCCCACATTGATTTTTTTAACCCCATAATGCTTCATTATTTTTCATAGCTACATAGTATCCAATAATATGAATGTGTCATAATGGATTTAGCCTTACTGATGAACTCATTGGCTTTTTTTTTTTTGGTGTTTTGTGCAATTAAAATAATAATGAAATTCCTTGTTCATATAGATTGGCAAACTCTTTTTAAGTATAGGCAGGTCAGGGAGGCATATGTAAGTTTGGGCAGGGGATGAGAATTGAGTTGAGCCCTAAGTGAAAAGAGTTAGTCATGTGAGGATCTGGGACAAGAGCATTCTAGACAAAGGATGCAGCAAGTGCAAAGGCCCTGAGCCTGCAACAGACTTGAAATGAATCAAGAACAATAAAAAAGCTGTGAAAGCTATGACTTTATCGCAGAAATTTTTCAGATAGGGGTGCCTGGGTGGCTCGTTTGTGCGCGTCCAACTCTTGATTTCAGCTCAGGTCATAAACCCAGGGTTATGGGGTCAAGCCCTGTGTGGGGCTCTGCATTGGATGTGGGGCCTTTTTGGGACTGTCTCTTGCCCTCTCTGCCCATCACCCCTAAAAATATATTTTAAAAAGTTTTCACATAAATAAATGCTGTGCTTACTAGTAATTGTAATAGGTATATTATTCTTATTTACAAAAACCCTTTGAGATGTGTTATTACTTTCATTTAAGAAATGATGAAACTGAGGCTCATATAGATAAGGTAACTCACTCAAAGTCATTGTGATAGATTGATAGCAAGTTTTTTTTTAAGATTTTATTTATTTACTTGAGAGAGAAAGAGTGAGCAAGAAAGTGCAAACAGGGTGAAGGGCAGAGGGAGAAGCAGACTCCCTGATGAGCAGAGAGTTCAGTGTGGGACTGAATCCCAGGACTCCGGGATCATGACCTGAGCCGAAGGCAGCCGCTTAACTGACTGAGCTGCCCAGGAGCCCTTGATTGCAGTTTTATAGACCTAATTAATGCCCCCCCCCATACTACTTCTGCTACAGAGTGACTCTGTCAATCTTTGAGTCCATTTTCCCATCCTTTGAAACTGGGCTGGCCTTGTGACTTGCTTTAGTAAGTAGAATGCAATGAAAATGATGGTATGCCAGTTCCAAGCCTAGATCCCTAGATGAGGTCTTGTACATTCCCACTCTCTTTCTTGGATATCTGCTTTCCCCATGGCAATAAGTTTGGGCTAGCCTGCTGGAGGATGAGAGGCCACATGGAGGAGAACAGAGGTACACAGGTTAGCAGCTAGCCAACTCATAGAAGCAGGGTCACTGTGTTGGCCTATAGGTAGCTGCAAGAATGTGAGAGAGTTCAGGGAGACCAGGAAAATTGGCCCACATTCCTGACCTGTAGTATTGTGCACTAAGTGATTATTTTCTTAAGCCACTGAGTTTTGAAGTGGTTTTATACACAAGACTAGCTAATCGATTCCATCACAGAAATTAGTAGCAGAGCTGAAATTTGAACTCAGGTCTCTCCAACTTTTTTTTTTAATTTTTTTTATTTGAGAGAGCACAAGACAGCACAAGCAGGGGGAGAGGGAGAAACTGACTCCCCGATCAGTGGGGAACCCGACACAGGACTGGATCCCAGAACTGTGGGATCATCACCCGAACCAAAGGCAGATGCTCAACTGACTGAGCCACCCAGGCACCCCAGGTCTCTCCAAACTTTGAAGCTCTCATATTCTTTCATGCCATGTTGCTCCTTTTATGTACCTATTTCTAGAGAAATTAATTTATTAGACTTTTTCATAATTAAAATAATCAAACTCATGAATAGTAGGAGAAAATCCAATCTCTTTTTTCCTTGACCAGTCCTAAAACAATTAGTTGGCCCTTTCTTAGAGGCCATGGGTAAAAAATTGAGAACATTTGTCCTTGAATTATTTCAAAACATTGAGCTGTGATCTTCCTGTCTTAGGAGGGGCACACATACTCTTGAGAACAAGGTTATCCAGCTCCTTCTTTGATACTAAGATAATTGACAGTGATGATAGCCAGCTGTGACTTCTTTTTCTCATTTGTGGTGTTGAGAGTGGGTTTCCTCTAATCTCTAAAAAAAAAATGTTATAAAGCAGCTGGTATGTAGTCTTCAGGCAATAAAAAAGGAAACAAGAAATATATTTTATGAACAAACAAATTAAGATTTGGAAGAATATTTCTTTTTAAAAAATATTTTATTTATTTATTTGAGAGAGAGACAGCATGAGCAGGGAGGATGCGCAGAGGCAGAGCGAGCCGCAGACTCCCTGCTGAGCAGGGAGCCTGATGTGGGGCTTGATCCCACATGACCTGAGCCAGAAGCAGATGCTTAACTGACTGAGCCACCCACGTGCCCTCATCTTTTCTGTATCTATTGTCACTGATATAAATGATCTCTTGGGAATGGAACATTAGGAGCCTTGTGGTTTTCTGCTCCCTAAAGGCAGCTTATCAAGACCATCTTTTTTTCCAGATGTGGCAAGGATTGTAACATGGCATGCTGTGAAAAAGAATTATCCACCTAGCACATTCCATTTCTCCCTAATTATTTCTGTCCATTGGTTGTTGAGGGGTGTGACAAAGACTTTGTCCTTGACCTACCTCTAGTCAGGCTCCTCTGAGTCTGTTTTTGACTAGGCCTTGGGATCTGTCCTTGGCCAGATTATTCGAGTTTAGCAAGAATTCTGCTGAGTCAGTTTGGCAAGAATCTCCCACCTTTGATCTGAATGCCTTGTTATTTAATCAAATACCTCATCCCTCATCCTTGATATTTTATAACCCTAGCCTGCCTTCAACAAGAATCTGGTTGAGTTGGTCTAGCATGAATCCTGTTAGCTTTGATGTTTCCTCTTAATGATTGTCCACCCTGTGAGCCCATCTTGCTCCTTGGCTGTAAATCTCTATTTGTCTTTGTTGTATTCTGAGCCTGATCTTTCTCCTTGACCACAAACCCCATTGTGTAGTAGCCTCTTTGAATAAAGTCCTCTTTATCATCTTTAAACAAGAATCATGAATATTTTTTTCCTTGACAGGTACAATATACTCTTTAAAGTGTGTAAATGATTGTACTTGGTCATTCCGTGAGTGAAAGAAAGGATCTTCCTTTTTTTTTTTTTTTTTTTTTTTAAAGATTTTATTTATTTGACAGAGAGAAACACAGCCAGAGAGGGAACACAAGCAGGGGGAGTGAGAGAGGGAGAAGCAGGCTTCCCGTCGAGCAGGGAGCCCGATGTGGGACTTGATCCCGGGTCTCCGGGATCATGACCTGAGCCAAAGGCAGTCGCTTAACCAACTGAGCCACCCAGGCGCCCCAAGAAAGGATCTTCTATCCACTTGGCTTTGCAAAGGCATTAGTCAACCAATGACATCCAACCCAAAAAGGACAAAGGCTTAAGGCTGCTAGGAAGGGTACTAATCTACGGTCTCTCAGAAACCATCACTCACCAGTGTAGTTGCTACAACAAATGCTGTAGATTGGTTTGCCCCCCAATTTCACCTGGGATATGCTGTCATGTGCTACAAACTGTGGTAAGCTAAACACTACATTTCCCACCTCCCTTTGCAACAAGGGCTCTAAGACAAATCAGTTATATGTGCTCTGGTGAAATTTAGAAGTTGGAAGTGAGTTGGAGGCTGTCTTTCTGTTTCCATGGCTATTATGGAGATCAAGCATGGTCATGGAGATGTTGAGTTAGCTATAGCATCTCTAGATTACAGTCTATAGTTTCTAGAATATTAAGAGGCCATTATTGTGGCGGTAAATTTAGCAGTTCTAGGATCACTCTCCCAGATGCTCATCTCAGAATTGCACCTCTACCCTTGTGAGTATCTACTTTCTTGTATCAAATACCTACTTATTTAAAAAAACCTGCATAGCAGTTTCTATGCTTTGCAACTAGACCTTCAAGGATGGTAACTGTGATGGTTAATTGTAGGTGTTAACTTGGTTGAGCTACGGTGCCCAGTTGTTTGGTCAAACACTGGTATAGATGCTGCTGTGAAGGTATTTTGCGGATGTGATGAACATTTACCACCAGCTGATTTTAAGTAAAGAAGATTACTCTTGATAATCTTCGGGCCCTATCCAGTCAATTAAGGCTTTAAGAACAAAGATTGAGGCTTCCTGGAGAAAACGGAATTTGCTTCAAACTATAACAGAGATCTTATCTGAGTTTCCAGCCTGTTGGCCTGCCCCACATTTTCCAGACTTGCCAGCCCTCTTGATCAAGAGAGCCAATTCCTTACAATAAATCTGTCTCTGTATATATAAATTGGTTCTGTTTCTCTGGAGAATCATCACTGATACAGCTACTAATTAGCAAATACGCATTTACTTTGTTGTTGGGTTCCTTTAATTAACTATACGGTTTTTGAATTTTGTATTAAAATTTTTCTAGTTACAAATTTATTTTTTAGTAGGTAATATTATCACACAGCCTGCAACTTTGAAAGTATGAAAGGGTATATTAATGAGAAGTAAGTCACTGTCCTACCTCTTCATTAGCTATCAAGCTCCCTCTCCCAGAGGCAGCTATTATTTCCTTTTTTTTTTTTTTTTTGGTGTGTCCTTCTGGGGTTCCTATACAAGTATTTTCTTGTTCCTATACCAATGGTAGCATCCATGTATATTTTCTGCATTTTTCTTTTTCAGTTAGGAGATTCCTCCACATGTATATTGAATAGCTTCTTTTTAAAAATAGGCTATCTAGTATTCCAATGGATATGTTTCATTTATTTAAAGATGCTCTATTGATGATGTTTAAATCATTTCTTATAAACCATGTTGCAATCAATAACTTTGTAAAAATGTCATTATGCAGATATTTAAGTCTATCTGTGGGATAGATAAATTCTCAGAGCTAGAATCCCTTGATTGCAGAATATGACTGTTCTTTAATTTTTAATTTTTATCAAAATTACTCATGCACAAGTTTCAAGAGTTATAGGGTTCTGCAAAGTTTGGTAAGAACAAGAAACAAAAAAAAAGGAAGAAGAAAAAAAAAAAGCAGTCCTTATTTTCCTTTCTCCCATTTCTGCCTTCTCAGAGGCAATCACTTTGAATTATTTTAGCTGCTTCCATATCTCAAAATAGCTTCCCTATACTGCTTCTTGGGGTTTTTTTTTTCCATTTTAGGTATCATTTATGCACTTCCTGCAACGAAAAATGAGAATTTCAGTCTTTCAGCCCCTGCACCCACCACATACAGACTCCCTTCCTATTCCTCTATCTTCCTAATATAGTCATATGACAATGATTTTGTGATATTTTTCTCTAGAGAGAATAGGAGATAATTCAATCTTTTTTTGAGTGTGATTAATCACAATTTGGTTTTTTTTTTATTACCAGTAGAGATGTATACAATAAACAACTTTATATACATAGTATTGTTCTGCTCTAGGCTTAAGCAGAATTCTGATAAATTTTGTATATATGTTCTCACCAAAAAAGAAAAACATGTACAGTGCATTTATAATTGTATGTGTTGCATTATCCAGCATATTTCTGATAGGAGAAAACTGAATTTCTGAGAATTGAATCTATTGCTTGCAATTTCCTATATCTGATTAATGGAAAAAGTTTTCCACAGACTAGCTTCCAACTCCTTACATTCAGTCCTTGTTTCTCTGCCCCTATTCACTCTGCTCCCAGGCACGATAGCACCTCTTGTTATGACCTCTAACCCTGCACCTTCATGTAATAGCCCTAGGTAAGTTGGGTACAGTAGGAGGAAGAAATACTCCTGCAGCAATTTCTACTGGGATGGTTGACCATAAGTTTACTTTATACAGATGTGACTGCAAGATACATAAATAAATCCAACTAAATCTAAACTGATGGATCTCCAATTTACTTTCCCTTAGTTCCCAAAACTGCAGTGCGAGAAAAAGTATGACAGAGGGAAAGTTGGATAGAAAAGAGACATCGAATCACAGTTAAAATATCTTACTTCACAAATCTTACCCAATTCATGATTGTGTGGAGGGTTCCTGCAGCTGAGGCTTCCTTAGCTTCATGAGAAACCCCTGCTGGCTCTAAGCTAACAGGGCAATCAGCCCATTTTGGAGTAGGGCAAAAAAACCTCCAGATAGATCTCAACAAGATGAAATTTATAGGCAACTAGATATGTCTCAATATAATGAAAGATTTAGCCAATTAGTGGAGACTTGGGAGTTAAACATTTTGATGTGTTCAGGGAAAACTGCGAAAATGAAAAACAAGACAATTATTAACTCCATGAAAAACAAAAAGCTGTTCAAGAAAAGTCACCGTAATTTACCATATGGTTCAGCTATAATTAATTTTTATCAATGTAATAATGTAAACTCTGAGGAATGGATATATGGAAAAATTGGTGATTAAGTATAATAAAATGTGAAGTGTAGGATTTAGGTGGTAGGCATATAGTGTTTATCGTGAAGTTTTTGGAACTTTTCTATAGTTTTAAAATTTTTCACAATAGGGGCGCCTGGGTGGTTCAGTTGGTTGGGCGACTGCCTTCGGCTCGGGTCATGGTCCCGGAGACCCGGGATCGAGTCCCGCATCGGGCTCCCTGCTCTGCGGGGGGCCTGCTTCTCCCTCTCTCACTCCCCCTGCTGTGTTCCCTCTCTGGCTGTGTTTCTCTCTGTCAAATGAATAAAATCTTTAATAAATAAATAAATAAATAAATAAATAAATAAATAAATAAAATTTTTCACAATAGATTGTGGGGAGAAAAATTATGCACCTGAAAAATATAGAGAAAAAAGGTATTAAAGACGTGCCTCAGGCCATGGGTGGCTCAGTCAGTTAAGTCAGTTAAGCATCCAACTCTTGATTTCAGTTTTGTCTTTTGAATGGATGGTAAAATGGTTCTATCTTTTCCCACTGTCAGTGGAGTAGTCCCCTGCCAGAACCTGCAGGAACACAGCTTCCCAAGCTGAGTCAGTTACAAACTCGTTGTACATTGGAAGTGATGAATGTGTTCATTTTTTATTGTTAAAAGGGTATCAGTACTCTTAAAAAAAAAATCATGCTCTGATCTCAGATCTGTACACACCAATTACTTACTGTTTGCTTCTGTTTCCATTCATTACTTATTTTTGCCAGTGGCTACAATAGTTGAATCCTTCCACAGCTGAGCTTACTCCCATATGGTCTTCTGTCTGCAAACACTCAAATAATTGAATGTTATCAATTAGAGTATGTGACTGTTCTCTGTATACTCCCACTGGCTTGGGAGATTCTTATGTGTTAAGTCTGTCCACAGTTTTTGGATGAGTCAGTTTATGCTGGAGACTGTGCTGCTTCCCAGTAAAAGGAATAATTCCACATACATCAGGGGTTGGTGTTTGAGCAACAGGAGCCATAATGCAAAGAAACAAGATCAGAGCAGCTATACTAGAAAAGGAAAATTCAAAGACCTCTTCACGTGATTTGGGGGTGCTGAGTTCATGTTTATGATCATATTCAGTCTTTTCTGGGCCTCTCTCCTTCTCCCATTCATGGTTTGATTCCAAGATAGTAAGCTCATAATGTATTTAGTTAAAAGGAGTTTTCATTTTTACTTTAATCTTTCTGATGAATTGTGAAATCACAAGTTTTACCCAGTAACCTATCATCAGATTGGTTACCTACATTGTGTAAAGATAGAGGGAAATTTCATTTGAGACTCTTATGTTTAGTTGTTACTTTTCCCAATTCATAATTCTTTTCTTACTTTTTGCCCACATCCTTCACTTGGGCTTTATCAAAACTAAGTTTATTTTTTTAAAAAGATTTTATTTATGGGCACCTGGGTGGCTCAGTCATTAAGTGTTTGCCTTTGCCTCAGGTCATGACTGCAGGGTCCTGGGATCGATCCCCACATTGGGCTCCCTGCTCCTTGGGGAAGCCTGCTTCTCCCTCTCTCACGCCCCCTGCTTGTGGTCCATCTCTAGCTGTGTTTCTCTCTGTCAAATAAATAAATAAAATATTTTTTAAAATATTTTTAAAATATTTTATTTATTTATTTTAGAGAAAGCAAGTGTGAGCATGAGCAAGGGGAGGGGCAGAGGGAGAGGGAGAGGCAGAGAATCTCAAGCACTTCTGCACTGTCACAGAGCCTGACATGGGGCTCATCTCAAGACCATGAGATCAAGACCTGAGTCAAAACCAAGAGTGGGATGCTTAACTGACTGAGCTGCCCAGGCATCCCTACCAAAGCTAAGTTTAAACTTTATTTGGGGGTGGCTAGTCCGTTAGGTGTCTGGCTTTAGCTCAGGTCATGATCTCAGGGTTCTGGGATCAAGCCTCACTTTGGGCTCTGAGCTCAGTGGGGAGTCTGCTTCTCCCTCTCCCTCTCTCTCTGCTCCTTCCCCTTCTCATGCTCTCTCCCTCAAATAAATAAATAAAATCTTTAAAAAAAAAACCCTTTTTATTTGTATTTATCAGGTCTTTTCATAAGTGACATTGCCAGATATATTTGGGGGATTTGGTCCACTTATTAGGACTCTTACCTATACCTCATTATTTTTACTCATTCCTTGGTACTACCAACATGGTGGAATGTGCTAGAGAACAATTAGCATGAGAGTGACTGGCATATCATTGAACTGCAGACCTTCTAATGCATGTTCCTAACCTAATAGATATCCTCAGCAATGAAAAGAGGGATCGATTTCTTGTCTTTCCTTACCTGCTGCTTGGGAGGGATGGGCATGTGGGAAAGTTGTTTTATATTTAGATTATAAACCCATCCTTGAATTACACCAGCTGTGAAGTTGTGTTTCCAAATCAGATGCTAAGAAATCAGGACTGTCGGGGCCCCTGGGTGGTTCAGCTGGTTAAGCGTCTGACTCTTGGTTTCAAACAGCTCAGGTCATGATCTTGGGATTATGAGACTGAGCCCCTTGTCCAGCTCTGAGCTGGTCATGGAGCCTGCTTGGGATTCTCTCTCTCTGCCCTTTCCCCACCTCTCTATCTCTCCCTCTTAAAAAAAAAAAAGAGAGAGAGAGAGAGAGAGAAAAGAAATCAGGACCGTATTCCTGTACAACTTCCTAGGAAAGCTCCTGAAGATTTAATTCCATAATGCCTGATTTCACTTAATTAAGCATTAACTGTTGTGACAACACACCTGTGGCTTTGATAGGCTGAGCAGCAGTGAAATCTCAGCAACGGGCAGACACAGTAGTGTGGAGGGGAAGGCCAACCTCCTCACAGGGTTGTTGAAAATAGCCGGTTGGTTGTTACATATGTTGGACCCTTGCCTTTGCCCAGGCAGTATCCATTTCTCTGTGATCACTCTGTTCATGTGTCCACATGCCTGCCTCCCTCATCCTGTCAGAACAAGGATTCCTCACCAAGGGATTTGGTGGTATCCACATGAAGAACCAGAAGTTTAATTTTCTCAGAATTGCCAGTCAACTGAAGCAAGCAGCAAACTCAGTAGTCAACATTCATCACAGCCCAGGGCTTTGAATCTATGAGAGGATACCCAGTTTATCTCTGGAGCCCAGAGTCATGTCATTTGTACTACCTTTAATCGGCCCACTGTGATGAGACCCCTCATTCTCCTTTTCAAGTGCCGTGCCCCCACTCCCCAACCCAAGCTGCAGGTAAGGAGGTTTTAGAAGGGCGCCAAAGCCATCCGCACACACTTGGCCAAGGTTCGGAATCCGACCGCGCTTTCTGGCCGGTGATGCCAGGCGCCTGCAGGGGGCGCTCTTGCCCAGAGCTGGCCTCCAAGGGGTGGGGGGGGGCGGGGGAGGAGGGCCGACTCCGCGGGGCTGGGCTTTCCTATCCCCGGGGGTCCTCTTCTTTAACAATGGAGCTTGCATTTGTTTGAACGGGAGCGGTTCCCGCAGCACAGCTTGGGACGCAGAAGTACTTGATGTCCCTTTGTTGTTTTACATTCAGTAGGCAGCTGGTAACTGACATTCAAAGGAGCGTGGTGTTCCGCCTCCTCGGGACCGGAAGCTTGGGGCCAATTCCTCCTCCTCCCGGAGGAATCCCGGAGAAGCTCGAGCCTCGTGGGTCAAGGAGACACACCTCCTGTTCAGGGTTGTGAAACCCACGCGGCGGAAGGGCAGTGTGTGGAGCTGTCAGGCTTCCGAAGCTGTGTGTGGTTCAGACCCCATTCAAATTCCGATACTGTACCCACATGTGGAGTTGCTGTCTCTAGAGCCCCAAATTCCCATTAATAGATATGTGTTTTTTTTATTGGCAGGGCACTTGAACAAAACCCTCTTCTGCTTGGTCCTGGGGAATCTTCCAGGGGTTAAAGATAGATCCAAATCGTATCATGGAGGGCGTCTGAGGTTTTTTTTGTGGTTGACAACTCATCCTTTTTCAGTCAAAAAAATCAAGGGAAGGCAGAATTTCAGGCACAGTTGTTTCTAAAAGATCCTAATTAATATGTTGTAATTGAACTGAGTAACTTCAATATCTGCATTATGCCACCTGTTGAAATCCTGTCTTACCAGATTGAGGCATGTTGGATCATTGGTATTTCACTGTGGCAGGAGCAAGGGAATTTCTGGCCTTGCGGAATGAAGAATCCTGACTCCTTCAGTTGTTAGCTGGGTGACTTTAAAAGGGTTACTTAATATCTCTGGATCTTAGTTTCCTGATCTGTAAAATGAGGATAATAATAGTATCTACTTCTTAAGGTGTTAATGGAGATTAAATGAGTCTGGCACATATAAGGCACTGAATGATTACCTATTATCAGTAATGATAATTATTACCATTTATATTATATACCATGTGTTACATATATATGAAGATATATGAATTGGATATGGATAGCCCCCTTATCCATGGGGGTTATGTTCCATGATTTATGTTCCATGACTTTTTCCTAGTGGATACTTAAAACAGCACCAAACCCTATATTTTCTGTTTTTTTTCTGGGCACCTGGGTGGCTCAGTTGGTTAAGTATTTATGCACCTGTTCCCAAAGTCCTGGGATGGAGCCCCTTATTAGGCTCCCTGCTGAGCGGGGAGCCTATTTCTCCCTCTCCTTCTACCTGCTACTCCTCTTGCTTGTGCTGTCTCTTTCTCTCTCTCTCTCTGTCAAATAAATAAAATCTTAAAACATATATACTGTTTTTTCCTGTACATGCATACCTATAATAAAGTTTAACTTATAAATTAGGCACAATAAAAGATTAACAATAATAAAATTATACAATTATAACAATATATTGTAATAAAAGTGATGTGGGGACACCTGGGTGGCTCAGTCAGTTGGGCATCTGCCTTCAACGCAGGTCATGATCCCAGGACCCTGGGATGGAGCCCGGCATCAGGCTCCTTGCTCAGCGGGAGCCTGCTTCTCCCTCTGCCTGCTGCTCCCCCTGCCTGTGCTCTCACGCTGTCTCCTCTCTCTCTGGCAAATAAATAAATAAGATGGTAAAAAAAAAAGTGATGCAAATGTGGTATCTCTCAAAATATCTTATTGTACTGTACTCACCTTTTTCTTCTTATGATATTGTGAGGTGATAAAATGCCTACATGATGAAAGGAAGTGAGGGAGAGTGACGTAGGCATTGTGATATAGCATTAGGCTACTATTGACCTTCTCACAATATGTCAGAAGGAATATTATTTTCTTCCTAACCATGGTTTACCACGAGGAGCTGAAACCGTGGGAAGCAAAAGCCTGAATTAAGGGGGGAACCATTGTACTGCATAAATTACTCTATACCCTGCTTTTATTCACCTTTTAAGTCTTGCTTATTTTTTTCACAGATGCATAGAAATCCTTTTATTTATTTCATTTATTTATTTGACAGAGAAACACAGCTAGAGAGGGAACATAAGCATGGGGAGTGAGAGAGGGAGAAGCAGGCTTCCTGTAGAACAGGAAGCCTGATTCCAGGCTTGATCCCAGGACGCTGGGATCATGACTTGAGCCGAAGGCAGACCCTTAATGACTGAGCCACTCAGGTGCCCCCCCCCCAATTAATTCATTTCAATTGATGGTCATTTGGGTTATTTTCAACCCTGTTTTATCTGATTACTGCTTCAGTGAGCATCTTTGTGGTTCAGTGAGTATCCTCAAGTGCTTCTTCTGAGTAGTCTAGAAAATGAGCCAATTAAAACTTGGAGTCTCCCTCCACTCTCCTTCTACCAGTGGGCAAGGCTATGCCTGAACTCACCAGTAATACTGGGAGCTCCCTCATCCAGATGTGGGGTAGGGGGGCTGGCTCTCCCAGACAACACAGCCAATGATAGCAAAAAGGCTGACTACGGTGCTTGGATGTGACATTTTAGAGGGCCATCAAATCTCAGTAGTCAAGAAAAAATAATATTTGATGCAATATTTTAAAAATCAATATTAATCCAAAAAATCCATGATGAACAAAATATCAACATTTTAAATAAAGACAGAATCAGGAACAGTGCCATGCCAAGTCATATCAACTTATATATTGATTTTTATTTTAAAATATTTCATTAAAACATGAATTTTCTTGATTTTGGGGGTATGGATAACTTCTTAAATTTTGCACCAAAAATAGATGCCTCATTTGCCTCCCCCTGTGTCTAAACTGGTTGGCACCATACCTAGATAGCACAATGTCCAAGCGCGTGCTTCAATTGATAAGGTGGTTCTCATGTTGCCCCTTAAAGATGGGATTCTGTCAGGGAATTAGAGTCCCTCTCATGAAACACAAACCTACATGGCATATACAGAAGTCCTAGTACATTTCTCCAGGGGCAAATAGGTTGACAGGGATCATGGGACTTCTCTCATCGACCCTGACCTTTCCTCATTAAAGTCTATTCTTTATTTTTTTTCCTAAGATTTATTTACTTATTTGAGAGAGAGAGCGAGAGAGAGAGAAAGAAGGAGAGAGAGAGAGTAGGAGAGGGGCAGAGAGGAAGGAAGAGGGACAAAATCTCCTGCAGACTCCTCTCTGAGTGTGGAGTCCGACATAGGACTCAGTCTCACGACCCTGAGATCATGACCTGAGCCAAATTCAAGAGTCAGACGCCCAATCAACTGAGCCACCCAGGTGGTTCTAAAGTCTATTCTTTAACTCACATTATATCACTTGTGGAATTTATCTTGAATCCTATTACACAAATAGGAGTCAATCCTGAAGTGATCTAACATGACAAATCTTGTATATATGATTTTATAAACATGAAAATATATGTTTAGTATAAATTGCTAGAAGTAGAACTGCTGGTCCAAATAGTATTTATGCTACAAGTTTTGATATATATAGCCAATTTCCCTTTTTAAGATAATGTATTGATTTATACCCCCACTAAAAGTATGTGAGAATTAATGTTTCCCCATATTCTTAGCAACATGGAGGATTATAGCACTTTTTAATCTTTGCCAATCTTACACATAAAATTTTATTTGTTTTACATTTCTTTTTTTTTTTAAGATTTTATTTATTTATTTGACCGAGAGAGAGATCACAAGTAGGCAGAGAAGCAGGCAGAGAGAGAGGAGGAAGCAGGCTCCCTGTCTAGCAGAGAGCCTGATGAGGACCTTGATCCCAGGACCCTGAGATCATGACCTGAGCGGAAGGCAGAGGCTTTAACCCACTGAGCCACCCAGGCGCCCTGTTTTATATTTCTTAATTATGAGTAAAATTAAACACTTTATATGTCTTTAAAAAACATAATCATGTTCTCTGTAAGTAAATTCCCTAGTCTCATTTTTTAGGTGGATTGTTGGTTCTCTTTATTGATTTGTTAATATTCTTCATATCTTAAGGAAAATAACTCTCTGGTCATTATAATGTGTTGCAGCTA
The DNA here is from genome assembly GCA_004023965.1 of Spilogale gracilis. Taxonomy (NCBI): domain Eukaryota; kingdom Metazoa; phylum Chordata; class Mammalia; order Carnivora; family Mephitidae; genus Spilogale; species Spilogale gracilis. Next base: position 251 of record PITA01017758.1, on the reverse strand, counting down.
TTATCTCTCTCTTTTTGTTTGTCTTTTGACTTCTTCATGACTTTTCCCTTTGAAGGAATGATTTACATTTTTATGTAGTGAAAGTTATTAATCTTTCCCTTTATGGTATTAGATTTTGTCTTCTTTTTTTTTTTTTTTTAAGATTTTATTTATTTGACAGCGAGAAACACAGCCAGAGAGGGAACACAAGCAGGGGAGTGAGAGAGGGAGAAGCAGGCTTCCTGCCGAGCGGGGAGCCCGATGTGGGGCTC
>PITA01017757.1:0-36437 GCA_004023965.1 Spilogale gracilis | reverse complement strand
CTCAAGCGCCCCACACCTATCTTCTTTTCTAACAAAACACAGATAGAACAAATATTTTTTGAGCCCTTCTTATATTCCAGACATTGTGCTAGGTGCTGGCACTACAGCAGCAAGAAGGGTAACCATGGTCCCATCCTGCATGTTGTGAATAAGTAATAACTGTTCATTTTGTTCCTTTTTAAATCAATATTATGGATTCAGTATAGTTATATAGTTTACAGAAAGTTTGGGAAAATAAAGGAGAAAAATTCATGATTTCATTACCTTAATAACACTAAGTTTTGAGAATTCCCTTCCAATCTTTCCTCATATAGTATAGTTTATTTCCAATTTTGTTACATTTCCTTTTTTCACTGAATACTCTTCCTTTGTGAAATATATTACACACAGTCTGTGTGTATAAATAGATTAAAGGGGTACCTGGGTGGCTCAGTTGTTAAGCATCTGCCTTCGTCATTAAGTGTCCGCTTTGATCCCAGGGTTCTGGGATCAAGCCCAGCATCAGGCTCCCTGCTCAGCAGGGAGCTTGCTTCTCCTTCTCCCACTCCCCCTGCTTGTGCTCTTCCATTGTCTCTCTCTCTCTCTCTGTCGAATAAATAAATAAAAATCTTTTTTAAAAAATAGGAAATAGGGGCAGCTGGGTGGCTCAGTCATTAAGTATCTGCCTTCAGTTCAGGTCATGATCTCAGGGTCCTGGAATCGAGCCCTACATCAGGCTCCCTGCTCAGCGGGAGGACTACTTTGGTTCTCCCTCTCCCACTCTCCCTGCTTGTGTTCCCTCTCTCGCTTTGTCTCTCTCTGTCAAATAAATAAAATCTTTAAAATAAAAAAATAAATATATAAATACATAAATAAAGAAATAAAATAAACAGTTTAAAGAACAATGGTAAGACTTGTACCCACGTATCAGGTCATGGAACATTGCCAGAAGGATGCACTCTGAGGGCCCCTCTTGGTTGTAGTCCCCTGCAGTTGCCTAGATATTACCACTTGACTTCCATGTTTATCATCTCCCTACTTTTTTTAAAAAATGGTTTACCACCTGCGTATGTTCCCCATAACAATGCTATTTAATTTAGGAAAAAGTGAATAGCCAGCACAAGTTTAGCTGTATAAGGAAGGGGCTCTGTTGCCATTCATAGAAGAAGCCTCCTAGAAGATAAGCTAAACAGAGTCCCTGGCTTCAGCATCTTATAAATTACAGATAAAGGTTAGGAGAATCCTTTCCGAAGAAATAAGAAGGCAAAATTCTAAATGAGTCTTGTGAAATACATGACTCACAAAGTTAGAGCATTTGGTATGAGCCAGTTACTGGCCATTCAGCAGGAATGTGGACAGAGGGAAGACTGCTCAGCGTTTTCCACTGCTGAGCAAATTGGGACGCACTTCCCAACTCTCAGCAGTAGACTGAAGGCAGAGCGTGTCTTTGAGTGAAATGAATGTTTTCAGCCAGCCAGGACAGCAGGGCATAGAAGGGAGAGTTGGCAGTTCAGTGGATGCGCACCACCAGCCAAATACACATGCATATGGGACCAGTTTCCCTAGAGCATTCTGTTCTTAGGTTTCAAAAGAGGGTAACAGTGACAGCATGAAGGGCATGGATGACAGTCTCCCATATGTCTGTCTCTTGAATCACATCACTTTGATCTGGACCAGTCTCCCTGGGTCTGCTGTACAGCTTTCTTCCTGCGATGTCCTTTCAGTGTCCTTTTGTGCTAGATCTGTCTCCTGTGTTCTTTTCTTCTTTTCTGGCTACCTCTCATTTCAGTGGAGCACATCTTCCTTTAACCTCTGAGAAAGATCTGTGGGAGGTAAAATGTGAAAATGTGTATTTGAAGTTCTTTATTTTGCCCTCATTTCTGATTGCTAGTTTGGATAGAATTTCTAACTTGCAGTTAATTTTTCCTTTAGAATATTGCTTCCTTGCTACAGCGTTCTGGTGAAAAGACTGATATCATTGCAGTTCATCATCTTCTGTTTGTGACTTGTTCCCCGCCCCCCTCTAAAATTCGGAATCTGTCCTTGGTCCCCAGAAGTCTAAAATTATCTCTGGGCCTTTGGTGGGCCTTTGCAGTGGGACAGACATACTTTTTGGTTTTCTGACATTTTTTTGAATTTTTTCATTGCTGACGTCTCTAGCGTTTTTTCCTGTTCTCTCTGAAATCTTTTTTTAAGATATTTATTGATTTATATCAGAGACAGACATAGCAAGAGCGGGAACACAAATGGGAAGTGAGAGAGAAGAAGGCTTCCTGCCTAGCAGGGAGCCTAATGGGAGGCTTGATTCTAGGACCCTGGGATCATAACCTGAGTCAGAGGCTTAACTACTGAGCCACTAGGCACCCCCTCTTTCTGAAATCTTTATTTCATGGTCATTGGACTTCCTGGTCTGGTCCTCTTATTTTTTCCTTCATTTCTCTCTCTCTCTTCTATGTGTGGAGAGACTTTTCTCACTATTTTATCTTATGACCTTTCTCTTGATTTTTAATTTTGTTATAATTTTTTAAGTGTTCTGAATTTTGTTTTTCAAAAAGTATATTTGTTTCATATATCTAATATTGTCTCAAGTCTGAAATACTATTTTTATTTTTAAGGTTCCCCCCTCTCCCTTCAGTGAAGTTTCTGTTTCTTCTAAGTCTGTTTCTTTATTTTGATCTTTGTATTCCATTTAGGGATTTTCTCAGAGATCTGGTATTACTTGGATTTCTGCTCATGCTTAAGTGTAGGGAAACTAAAAACCTGACTTTAATTTTTGAACATATGGGTGGAGCCTGTGCTTCTTAGGACAAGTAATCTGGATTTGTTGGGGAGCGTGGTGTTAGTATCATTAGATTTTCCCTCTCGGTTTAAGTGAAATACCCCAGAAGGAATTGTTCTGATCTCCAGCATGGTGGGCAAAGGAACTAGGAGTGGTGGGAGAGAAGAGAGTAGGGTGGGGTGGGATCTTTAGCATCTAATATTTATTTCATATAGGGTTACTTCATACCTTTTATTAGTATGGTATCCATTCTCTTGGAGGCCCCTGATGTTCCCCAAACTAGAGAATAAGCTATCTTGTTTCACTCTTCGGAGATTAACCTCCAGACCTGGGCTGGGGTGCAAGAGGGGTGGTTATCAACAGTGTGGAGTTGGGGAGGGGACTTAAGGATTCAGTTGCTCGGCATGCAGATTTCACTCAGTCATCATTATTTTAGAATTCCTGTAAACCCCCAGATCCAGAGGTGCTTGGTGCTGTCCGTTCCTGAGCCTTCTTTAGAATCTGATCTGCTGCATAAGAATCAGCTTTCTAGTTAACTCTCAAAATGTTGTTGCTTTTGGGAGCACCTGGGTGACTCAGTTCATTAGGCATCTGACTCTTGATTTGAGCTCAGGTCATGATCTCAGGGTCATGAGATTGAGCCCCACCCACACTGGGCTGCACCCTGGGTGTGGAGCCTGCTTAAGATTCTCCCTTTCTCCCTGACCAGCTCATGTGCACACTCTCTTAAAAAAAAAAAAAAAAAAAAAATCTTGCTTGGTCTACTTCCCTGGTATCTTTGTCTTTATATAAAATACATTTAATATAATTTTAATGGATTTAAATAGAAAGTGAAATTAGGATGTATGTGTTCAATTCACCATGAAATGAATCTGAAACATCGGTTGTATCATCTTCATAACCATCTTTTTAAATGATATGAAGTTTATCAGGTGAAAGTTCTATCTTTTAAGTTTGCTAGAACCACAGTTAAAAGCATAGATTTTAATTTTATTTTCACATTTCTTCTTCTTCATTCATATTGCTTCCTAAGGCTAAATTTCTAGAAGAATAATTACTAGGCTAAATGGATATGAACATCTTTGGGCTCTTGAAAAATATTACAGGGCTGCTTTCTCAGTTTGCCGAACCAGTTTACAGCGCCTCTCTAATTCTTCTCTGAAGAAAACTAATCCACAGGGCGCCTGAGTGACTCAGTCAGTTAAGGGTCAAACTCTTGACTTCATTTTGGGTCATGATCTCAGGGTTGTGGGATCCAGACCCAGAGTCTGCTATAGATTCTGTTTCCCTTTCCCTTTGCCCTTCCCCCTACTCACACCATGCTCTCTCTCTTTCAAAATAAATAAAATCTTTTTTTAAAAAAAATAAAGAAAACTAATCTTCCTTAAACTTACTTGGCTTTAGATGTCAAAAGTACCTTTCTTTTGTTTTGTTTCTTTTGTTTTTTCAATAAAAAAAAATTAGATTTAGCCACCTGGTCTTCTGTTTAGATGATCCCAGTTTTGTTGGCACCACCCAAAGCATCGTAGTCCGGAGCCAGTCCAACATATGCCTTCTTGTCTCCATTGGGCTTGGCAGGGTGACCACCTCCATGTCCTAGAGCTTTCTCATAGCCTGTTTGATCTGGTCCCCGCTGGCCTTGACATCCACAGTGAATGCAAGTGGGTTGTCTTCTATATTCTTCATGGCTACCTCGGTAGTCAGGGGGGAACTTGATGATAGCATAGTGACAAAGCTTTTTCTGTGGAGGCGTTCTTTCCAAGATATTTTGGCTGCCTTCAGAGATGCAGTGTTGATGCATTGGAAGGTAGGCAACATGTGGATTTTCTTTTTTTGTGCATATGACTGTTGGCACCTTTCAGCACTGCTTTCTTGGCCTTCAGAGCCTTTGCTTTGACCCCCGCCTTGGGGCAGAAGGACAGGGGATTCTTTCTTCACCTTTGGCACCATCTTTGTGACAGGCAAAAATTCCTTTCCTGAGGGGCACCTGGGTGGCTCTGTCAGTAGAGCATGGGACTCTTGATCTCAAGAGTTGTGAGTTCAAGGCCCTCAAGTTCCCTTCTTGGGGCACCTGGGAGAATCAGTTGGTTAAATGTCTGCCATTGTCTCAAGTCATGATCCCAGGGTTCTGGGATCGAGCACCGCATTGGGCTCCCTGTTCAGCAGGGAGTCTGCTTCTCCCTCTGCCTCTTCCTCTAGGCGTGTGCTTGGTCTCTCTTACACTCTTTGTCTCTCTCGCTCTCTCAAATAAATAAATATAATCTTTAATAAAAAATAAAAAGTTCCCTTCTTAAAACAGTTCTCTTGTGCTTAAAATTAAGTGTAAGTTAAAATATTTGCTTTGCTCAGTGATCTCTTTAGTCTTTCTATTTTCTACGTCTCTTCTATTATAGCTTGCTCAGTCATCCATAATTTATTTTTAAAGGAGGAAAGGAGGGCACCTGAGTGGCTCAGTGGGTTAAAGCCTCTGCCTTCGGCTCAGGTCATGATCTCAGGGTCCTGGGATCAAGGCCCGCATCGGGCTCTCTGCTCAGCGGGGAGCCTGCTTCCTCCTCTCTCTCTGCCTGCCTCTCTGCCTACTTGTGATCTCTCGCTCTGTCAAATAAATAAATAAAGAAGGAAAGGAAAAAAAGCATGGCCAGCATTTGAGTTTTACCATGATTTCCCTGATGATACTTTTATCCAGTCTAGGAGTTAGAAGATTTTTTTTTTTTTTTTGATTTTATTTATTTGACAGCGAGAAACACAGGCAGAGAGGGAACACAAGCAGGGGGAGTGAGAGAGGGAGAAGCAGGCCTCCTGCCGAGCAGGCAGCCCGATGTGGGGCCCGATCCCGGGTCTCCAGGACCATGACCTGAGCCGAAGGCAGTCGCCCAACCAACTGAGCCACCCAGGCGCCCCATGAGGATTTTTTTTTTTTTTTTAATGTCTTCTACCTGACCTTCTTCAAGTCCTGCATTGGTATTTAATCTTAACCATTTGATTTTCATTTCCTTTTAAGCATGCTTATTTTTTAATGAGACCAAATACTTTTGTGACTTTGTTTTTAATACTCATCTAGAATAAAATGTTTTCAGAAAGTAAGAATAGTTTTCTACAGATACACACATGAATTAAAATTTTACTCTTTGGTTGATTTTTGTTGTTGTTTTAGGTGGTACTTCCTACATTTATCCTAGAGAAGCGTTCCTTGCTGGAAATGTATGCAGACTTTATGTCTCACCCAGACCTATTTATAGCCATCACTAATGGAACCACAGCTGAGGATAGAATGATTCGTTTTGTTGAGTACTACCTTACCTCATTTCATGAAGGCCGTAAAGGAGCCATTGCTAAGAAACCGTACAATCCTATCATTGGAGAAACATTTCACTGTTCCTGGAGGATGCCAAAAAGTGAGGTGGCGTCCACTGTTACCAGCGGCTCTTCCACCCAGGCAGTCACAAATCCTGCTCCTCTATCGGAGGACACTTCGAGCCAGGTGGGATCAGACTGTTACACAGTCAGATTTGTTGCTGAGCAGGTTTCCCATCATCCTCCAGTCTCAGGATTTTATGCAGAATGTGCGGAGAGGAAGATGTGTGTAAATGCACATGTCTGGACTAAGAGCAAATTCTTAGGCATGTCGATAGGCGTGACAATGGTTGGAGAAGGTAAGTGGAAAAACTCCAATTTTTAATATCAAACTGTCATCTTAAGTTTGGGGAAGCTAGATAAATAGCAGTTTGAAATGTTTTATGTGCCACTTTTTTCCATTTTTTTTTAGTGGGGAAGAGGGCTCATATTTGTGGACAAATATAAATTGTCTTCTTAAATTTTTTTCTGATTTTAAATATAAAATTTTTTATTGTAGAATATTTGGAAAACTCAGAAAAGTGTCACGGGGAAAATAAACCATCTCTAATACCTCCATCCAGAGAAGGCTAAGTTTAGCGAGCATTTTGTATTTTTTCTATTGTGTATATGTTTATACTTTTATTTTTGTTTTGTAAAGTTGGCATTAGTTCTGTCTACATAGTTCCGTGTCCTGCTTTTTTGCAGTAAATATTTATTTTCCCATGTCACTGATAATACTTTAAAGCATGTCTTGATGAAATGAGATATTTGCCCTCTTTTATTTAAACACTTCCTCTATTTGGACATCAAAGTTGTTTTCATATTTTCCTTATTTTAAAAAACACTCAAGAAATATGTTACCTAGAAATATCTTCTAACTTGATCTTTTATATCTCCTGAGGAGTTAATATTTTAAAATATATCACTAGTCTTTAGTTTCATGTCAGCAAAAGGTTATGAAAAAATAATTTAAGGTAATACCCAAGAAGTAAACAACAACAAAAACCTAGCACACAAATCATTGCAGAATTAATGAAAATATAATGGTAGAAAAAAAAACCTGCCATTTTAATGTTAAAGGAAAACCCTTGTGCATGGAATAATTTGTTCAGAATGTAAAATTACAGTGTTAGCATGGCATAATTAAGCCTATGATACTAATATTTCGAGACTGTTATAGTACCTCTGAAGAAAATACTCTGTCCCTCTTTTCAGTTTTCCTCATTGTTAAGATCTGTTGTGATACGAATCTTAGCAATTTCCAAATAATGTTTTAAGTTAATCAGATCTTCTATAACTTCAGAAAGTACTCATGTTTTATTAGTTAAAAGTTCGCCACCTTCACTTATAAGCATCATAACATTAGCTCTAAGATCTTCATAAATCAATTTATTTTGTAGGTGAAAAAACAAGTCCATAGGTGATGAGACATGTTCAAGGTCACAAAAGTTAAGGCATAGCCAGATTTAGAGATTTAGAAGGATATTTAGAACCTCCTCCTTTAACATACTCTCCCTGGGAACAGTTAACTGTTACTGAGAATCTGGTGATGGTAGCCTCTTCAAGAAAGGAAATACTTCAGGAAATGAGGAAAAGCATTAATGCCTTAACCGTGGTATAAAATAGGTAAATTTTAGTATTTATGAGCTAATTATATATTTATGGATTGCCTTTTAGAAATTAAATTTCTATAGTAACCTCAATAGAAAGTAAATAAAATCAGAGATTGGGACTTAGACAATTCATTTTATTCTAATAGGAACATGTTTTGTTTTATTTCTTATGGGGAAGTTCCATTTAATGATGAAATAAGTGAGGTTTTAAAATTCTTTAACTCTGTTGTCCTAGACTAGACTAGTCTAGTCTATTATCATATACATCCAAAACTGACTGATTTTAAATTCTTCAGATTTTGCATGTGATACGGTAAATACAGTTTTAGAAATCAGAGATCAAAAGTGCAGGTTATAAGATGACATATTTTTAGAAAGGTAACCAAAACATATCTTTTCTAAATTAAAAATCACTCAGCATATTCCCAAGCATGTTGTCTGTGTGCCTTCTGACAGCTCCCATTATATATACATGATACATGTATTACAGCCAAAACCACGTTCCTTATGAAACTGCTTGGTAATTCTTGATTTATTGTTGTCCTTTGTGAAGACTCTAAAGGTAATACAAGAAAATAGTTGGTGTTCCTTTATGTAGACTGCTTTAGAATCTCAGTTTGTCTGTTTGCTTATCCTAAAAATTAACTATATTAAAATATTTATTATAAATCTTCCCTGTCCTTATTTGCGAGTATTAAGAACAGAGTAGTTAATGAGCATTCATTAAGAGAAAGACACTATTAGAGTTCAGACTAGTAGTACATTTTCAATTCAGTATTTAGTCTGATAGTGACCCAGGTAATGACCATGGGTTAGTAATGTAGCTCAGATATCCTTAATGTCCCTTCATGATCTAGTATAAGTCGTTTATTCATTAATGTAATTTCTCTTCCTGTTTTTTCTTTTAAAAAACCATCCTTGGGCGCCTGGGTGGCTCAGTGGGTTAAGCCTCTGCCTTCGGCTCAGGTCATGATCTCAGGGTCCTGGGATCGAGGCCCACATCGGGCTCCCTGCTTGGCGGGGAGCCTGCTTCCTCCTCTCTCTCTGCCTGCCTCTGCCTATTTGTGATCACTCTCTCTCTGTGTCAAATAAATAAATAAAATTAAAAGGAAAAAAACCATCCTTAATATAGTATTATGTAGTAATATAATAATATAGTATTATATAGTATATAATATAGTAATATAATAATATAGTATTATATAGTAATATAATATATAGTAAACAAGCCATATTAGAATATTTGTTTGAAAACTGTCACTTCTATCTCATAGCCTCACACCAAATGCTTCAGAATTTGCAGTTATTACTATGACCGTAGTTTTCATGATAGAATTAGTTTTTTTCTTCCTTATATACACAGAACCAAGAATGCTTTTTTTTTCATGAGCTGAGACTAAGTTCTGTGACTCTATAGCATTAGATACTTATTCCCAAACTGAGAAAATTATTAGTACTAATGATGAGACTGTAACATGATGCAGTATAGCGTGTTCTTAAAATCTGACATAAGGTTCTAGGGAAATCTTGATCAGTTTCTACTATAACATTTTGTGGTCCCATGAACCCCAAAGGGATAGCAAAGTCATAATGAATGTAACCTAGATTCACTATTAGCAGGAATGTTACAAATACAGTTTTAAGGGAAGTTAGTTTAATCCAAAGTTAAATGAAAATTAAGCAAGATAATGATGTTTGTTTATTAGACGAGAAAAAATAATATGGATGTGTTACAACTGTCTTTTTTTATTATTTTTTTAATAAGATGTTAACCACCTTCGTGTTTTCACATTCAGGTATCCTCAGTCTATTGGAACATGGAGAAGAGTACACATTTTCTCTACCTTGTGCATATGCCCGGTCAATTTTAACCGTTCCTTGGGTAGAACTGGGTGGTAAAGTCAGTGTCAACTGTGCAAAAACTGGGTATTCAGCCAGCATCACTTTTCATACTAAGCCATTTTATGGTGGCAAACTACACCGGTAAGAACATTTTAATGATACCTGGCTCTTACTCTACCAGTTTGGTCTTATATTATAATTCCTTATTTTTTCCTGCTTTGTTTTTTATGGATGGAGTTGGGGTTTTATTTATGTCCATTTTTTTGAGACATTCTGGACATCCTGATCTAGTTTTTTGTTTGTTTAAGATTTTTTAAATTTATTTTAGAGATAGAGAGTGAGAGTGTGAGTCAGGGGGAGGGGAGAGGGATAAGCAGACCCTACGCTGAATGCAGAGCCCATGACCCTGAGATCTGACCTGAGCCAAAACCAAGAGTTGGACACTAAAACTAACTGAGCCACTCTGGCGTCCCCATGCTGATCTAGTTTTTAAAATAGTAACAGGTCTGTCTACTCTTACAAAATGTTCCTGGTTAAGTAGCTAACAAGATGTAGAGTAGAACTCCTAACAAATGAATGTTTGGTCCCTGGCCGAATTTCTGCCTTTAAAGGGGTTCAGACTAGATCCAGGCCTCAGTGAAGGCAGCTGTTGGTACAAGGTAGCATGAAAATGTATCTAGGGACGCCTGGGTGACTCAGTGATTGAATCCCGGGATCGAGCCCCGCGTTGGGCTGCCTGCTGGGTGGGAAGCCTGCTTCTCCCTCTCTCAGTCTCACTGCTTGTGTTCCCTCTCTGGCTGTGTTTTTGTCAAATAAGTAAAATCTTAAAAAAAAAAAAAAAAAAAAAGTACCTAGTCATATGAAATAGTTCAAGTAGCACAGTGATAGAATAGGGGCTTTTTTTCTAATCCCATCTAGGAAATGGCCAGTTCTTATACCCCCTTTTCAGCTTCTCTGTCTCTTCAGCACTGGTCCAGACCATCCAAACTACACAAAGACAAGTTGTCTAATAGAATATTCAAAAGGATACTGACTCTTTTCCTTAAGCCCTTCATATCTATTCTGAATGTCCCTAAAGTAGGGATAGTTTTCTCTATTCTACAACTCTTTATTGAAAACTATATCTCTTATTGATGATTTTCACAAAGTAGAAATTTGAGCACTTTGATCTAGACATGGAACATTACCAGCATCCTAGAGATCTTCTTCATGCCCTGTTACAGTTATACACACACACACACACACACACACACACACACACGCATTCACCATTTATACCCTTACTTCTTAGGTGCACCACTATCCTGATTTCTAACACCACTAATTAGCTTTGCCTGTTTTTGAACTGTATATTAAAATGAAATCATACACTGTGTTCTTTCATATTTGACTTTTGCTCAGTATTATGTTTTTGAGATTCATCAATGTGTAGCATGGTTTTTTCTCCTTACTGAAGACTATGTTGCAATTCACTTAATTCATTCTAATGCTGATGGGCATTTGGGTAGTTTTCAATTTGGGCCCATTACAAATGGTGCTGCTAGAACATTGGTGGATGTATGTATGAATTTCTGTTGGATAGGTACCTAGAAATGGAATTACTGGGTCATAGGAGTGGAAGTTGAACTTGAATAGGTGCTGACAAAGAGTTTTAAGTGGTTATTACCAAAGTACACTCCCTCCAGCCAATTGTATGTAGCTATTTTACTTTTTCATTCTTAGACAACTAGTACTTAACAATTTTAGAAGTGGGAAGAAAGATTGATTGGTTCCTGGATGCTGAATGGGCCTTTGAAAATATACACTTCAAAACACTAAAGCCAGGAATTAAAATATACACACATATTACCCAAACAGAACCACTAGATGTTGTCAGAATAGTCATCTCTTTCTCTTAGAGAAGGTATTATTATAGTTAACATTTTGCTTTATGTGCTTCTGCTTACTCCGTTCATTATAGTAATAACAGGATTCACCCCTTACAACCAGCAGGGGCTTTAGACGTCATACACCAACATACACTAGGTGCATATATCCCTTTGCAACGTGCCTGATAACCGATTAATTCAGTCTTCAAACATTTATTATTCACCCAAAACTCAAGAGTGAGTGAGAGGCAAGCAATCCATTTAGACTCCTCTTATTTAAATAAAGTTAATCTATACCCCTGTAACATTCTTGCCTTGGTGAAAGTATTCCTCAGCCTATCTATATGCTTGAGTAGAATGCTTAGGGAAAACGACTACAGTGATACATCTGACAAAGCCAGCTATCTTATTGTCAGTGACACTAAGGTATTTCTTAATGGCCTGTTGTTTATTTTCTTCTCATAAGTATTATTTTCTGGATAAGGAGACATAGAGTAATTTTGGTTGTCTTTTTGCAAACTATTTCTGGTCCCTGAAACTTAATTCTGAGAGGGTATGTGTATGTGTATATATATATGTGTGTGTTTCTTGAAATCCTACAGGACTTATACTACCTGTAAAACATTCTTCAAAAAAAAATTATTTATACACAGACTTATTCTCTTGATTGATTTGTCTTATTTCCCTGAACATGGCTGTAAGTTTTTTGATAGAACTGTACTGTTTTGGGCCTTCTGTTCCATCTATACAGTGTACATAATAAGTGATTTGTAAGTTTTTGCATAATTTTCTTTGGAAATATGATTAGGCGTGAGTTTCTCTCTCCTGGAAGTAGAATCTAGTTCACCCTATCAGATTGTACCTATTCCTTTCATATATTACTTCTTTAACATAGTACTGATTAATGTCTTAGATATGAACTCTTAGCTCTGATTTTTTTAGCGTTTCATTCAGTTGACATCCCTTTTCCTCCTCCTAGGAGAGCCCTGCAGAGGTTTGAAAACAGCTATTGCAGGCTCTCTCCAGGTTTCTTTTCTTGCAGTTAACATTTTCATTTCTTTGGTAGTCATTCTTAATGACATGAAGGACTAAGAAGGTAGTTTTGGTATTGTATGTTCTCAGTGAAATGAAAATACTCGAGCCACAGGCAAGAGTAAGTCTAGTGGATATTAACACCATGGGTGCCAGCTCCTAGGGCAGGGGGGTCAGCCTCTTAGGGGACACTGACGCTTACAAACACCAGTGTGTGCAAAAGGTTGTGTTAGAATGTTTAGTTGGAGCCAAACTGAGAAAATCCAGCCCAAGTCATGGTACCTTTTTTTACTTTCAAATTAAGTACGATTATCTATATTCTTGTTCAGTCCTTGCCATTTGAATATATCTCGTAGCTCTGGTACAGGAATACAGTATACTATTTTTTTTTTAAGATTTTATTTATTTGACAGAGAGAAACACAGCTAGAGAGGGGGAACACAAGCAGGGGGAGTGGGAGAGAAAGAAGCAGCGGGAACCTGCTCAGCGGGAAGCCCGATATGGGGCTCGATCCTGGGTCTCCAGGATCTCAGATCATGACCTGAGCCAAAGGCAGTCGCTTAACCAACTGAGCCACCCAGGCGCCCCTACAGTATACTATTTTGCTAACAAATCTGATCTTAATTCTGAAGGTACTGGGGAGCCAATTAAAATTTTAAGCATGGGAATTGATCTATATTATTTAATTACTTTTATCTTTTATTTTGAAGTCATTTCATACCTGCAGAAGAAAGAGTTGCACAAACTCTCACATACCCTTTGCCTAGTTATAAGCATTTTGCTTCATTAGCTTTACCAAAATCTTTTTATCTCTATATAGACTTATTATTATTATTATTATTATTATTATTATTATTCCTGAAACATTTGAGAGTTAAAGACCTCCTCACCCTTTAAGATATTTTGGTGTGGGGCACCTAAGTGGCTCAGTCACTTAAATAGCTGACTCTTGATTTCGACTCAGGTCATGATTTCAAGGTCCTAAGATTGAGCCCCGTATTGGGCTCCTTGCTCAGCAGTGAGTCTGCTTGAGGATTCTTTCTCTCTCCCCTTCCCTCTGCCCCTTTCCTCATTTGTACACATATGTATTCCGTCCATCTCTCTCTCAAATAAATCTTTAAAAAAAATTTTTTTAGCATGAATTTCCTAAGAAAAGGAAATTCTCTCATACAATCACAGAGTGGTTCTCAGATTCAAGAAATTTAACATTATTATGTTAAATTAATACTAATATCTAATGTACAGTCCATATTAAATTTTTTCAATTTTTCCAATAATCAGCAATAGTTTTTATCCTACCCAGGATCATGCATTCATGTCATTGTTATCTCCCTTTAGTCTTCTGAAGTATTCCATTGCCTTTCTCTGTCTCTTATGACAAAGGTCAATTATATAGAATACTTCTCAGTTTGGGTTTGTCTTTTTTTTTTTTTTTTTTAGGTTCAGGTTATGCATTTTTGACAAGAATACTTTAAGCAATTTTATGCCTGGAAATGATATATTTCAAGTATTTATTTCTAAAAAGACCTATCTGGTGGCAGGTGAAGAATGGACGGGGGCAAAGGGAATGAAGAGAGATTGGAAGATGGGAGACCAATTAGACATTCAGAATTTACCCTTCAAGGACTAACAGGTTGGAGAGAAGTCAGAGAGCATCTAAGATGGCTTTGGATGACATCCTAGTTATTTGCTGCCAGTAGTAAACCTCTCTAAAACATGTTTGAAATAGCAGTTTGTTGTCTTCTACATTTTTCTGGACTGACTAGGTTCGGTTGGGTGATACTCACTTGATGTCCTTCATGTGGTTGAGGCTTCAGCTGTCTAAGGACCTTATCCAACTGAATATCCAAAGTTAGCTCACTCACGTGGGAGGAGGCAGTAGATCTGGCTGTGGACCAAAAGCCCAGCTGGGACTGTCATTCAGTGAGCTCACATGTGGCCTTTCTGCATGACTGTGGCTTCTTCCACCTTGGCAGATGGATTCCTAGAGGAAGCATCTACCAATATTCTAAGATACCCAGTAAAAGATACCACTTTTCATATCTTGACTTTTTGAAGACCCCTAATAATTTCAAATAGACATCCTCATTTTTGTCAATGGTCAGTCATCATATTTGTTCTCTTGTTTGTTTTAATTTCTTATTTAAATTGGTATCTTGTTCTCCTTCATACCCTTTACCTATCCACAAGGCCACACTCATTTGATTTTTCTGTCACTTGGAAGTACTGCGCTTTTCTCTAACGTCGTCTCACTCTTTCCTTTGTATCCACATACACACTTTTTCCATATCTTGACGGATACTTTTAGCTGACTCTAAAGTTTCCTCATTTTTTTCCATTCTGATCTCTCCCAAGGCCAGTGGTTTCATCTAATTTCTCATTTAAAAGATTCCTTTTCAGGGCTCCTGGGTGGCTCAGTTGGTTAAGCGTCTGCCTTCAGCCCAGGTCATGATCCCAGGGGCCTGGAATCGAGTCCTGCATTGGGTTCCCCGTTCAGCGGAGAGTTTGCTTCACTCTTTCTCTCTCCCTCTGCTCATGCTCTCTCTCTTTCTCTCAAATAAAGAAATAAAATCTTTAAAAAAAAGGAAAAGAAACAGACTTTTCTATTTTTGATATCTCTTCCTTTTTGATTTTATGGAATATTATAATGAAGACTTTCTTTTATGCCTTTATTAATGACCATGCCTCTCTCCTCAGACAGCCTCGTTTTTTACTGCTATCTGCAATCAGAGCAGACACGTTATCTGCTGTCTGCATGTGATATAAATATATTACCTTCCACTTGTCTTCCCTTACTCCCTCATTTTCCACAACTCTCTCCGATCCAACCAAGTGAGCCTACTTAACTATTCCCCTTGTCCATGTCTATCTCCTGATCCCATTTTCCACACTCCCTTTAGGATGATGATGATTTTATAAAAGGTTAGAATTACCAGTATAGATAAATAGATACAGCACTCCATCTATCATCTATCTATCTAGTGGGATGATACTAAGATTATATGAACTGTCTGCCAAGTAACACACTTTCTTGCATACTGGAGGTACAGTATAGAGAGACTGCCTCTGCCTTCAAGAAACTTTCAGTGTAGTATTAGAATCCAGCACCCTATCTTTGGAAACCCTTTGTAAGGCTTTTAGGAAAAATGTCATATATAACAGTTAAAAACAGTCTATTATTATAATAATCATAGCAGTGGAAAAGGGATTCATTAATTATTATACCTGAAAAGAAAATTTAATTCCAATTCACATTAAAGTAATAAAAGAAACATGATGCTCAACATACTTCTCTTGTCTGATAAGGAAGCCTATCACGTTTTCAAGAGAGACAAACTGTTTTCCTGGTATTAAAATTTAAAGGGATTCGTTGCAGGTATCCTTATATAGTGGCATTTAGAAACATAAATAGGGGCACCTTGGTGGCTTAGTCATTAAGCTGCTGCCTTCCCCTCAGGTCATGATCCTGCAGTGCCGGGATCAAGCCCCGCATCAGGCTCCCTCCTTGGCAGGAAGCCTGCTTCTCCCTCTCTCACTCTCCCTGCTTGTGTTCCCTCTCTAGCTGTGTTTCTCTCTGTCAAATAAATAAATAAAATCTTTAAAAAAAATAAAAAGAAAGAAAGAAACATAAATAGACAATGTTTTCTTCAGTAGTTCTGCATAAAATGTAATTTTTCTTCATGTGAGTATTTTATATATATACCAATAAAACCCAAAATTTAAAATCTTAATAAAAACTTCCTCTTTATTATTATTTTTGTTTGTTTGTTTGTTCTTAAAGATTTTATTATTTATTTATTTGGCAGAGATTACAAGTAGGCAGAGAGGCAGGCAGAGAGAGAGGAGGAAGCAGGCTCCCTGCTGATCAGAGAGCCTGAAGCAGGCCTGGATCCCAGGACCCTGAGATCATGACCTGAGTGGAAGGCAGAGGCTTTAACCCACTGAGCCACCCAGGTGCCCTTATTTTTTATTTTTAAGTAACCTCTTCACCCAACGTGACGCTCCAACTCACAGTCCTGAGATCAAGAGTTGCATGCTCCACCAACTGAGCCAGCCAGGCGCCCCAATCAATGAAAACTTTATATGTGAAGCCAAGTCAATACAGTCAATGATTTTCTGGTATCCCTAATAGCTAAAGCATCTAAAAAGCTAACTTGTCATGTTTTTAGAAAGTGAGAGAATAACACCTTATCAATTATCAATCACCTTCACATTGGACATGAGTAGGATGATAACTTAAGATTTAGCTCTTCACTTAGTATCTTAAGGGCCACATATTCTATGTTACTGGTTGATACAAGATCTAGATCTGCCTGCCCTTTCTCTTTTTTTGAGTAGGCTCCACGCCCAGCATGAGCCCAACTCACGACCTTGCGATCAAGACCTGAGCTGAGATCAGGAGTCAGATGCTTAACTGACTGAGCCACCCAGCTGCCCCTAGATCTACGTGCTTTATACACATTTATTTACTAGCTATAATTGTTTTCGTGCCACAATGACAGAGTTAAGTAGTTGTGAGAGGCAGTCTGGCCTGCAAATCCTGGTATTTACTTTCCAGTCCTTTACAGAAGCACTTTGCCAACCCTGTGTTAAGCTGTTATGAAGAATTATTATAAGCAGAATGAGGTGAGGCCCTTCTTCCTCCTCGTGTTGCTTTTGCATGCTCCTCATGGCACACCTCTAGTATGTGTGATTCTTGCTCCGACCCAGCCCTCTTTGTGCAGCTCTTGCTGTCTAGCTGCACTAAGCAACACAGAGCCCACGTAACCCGGCATGCGTGAACAGGACCTGGGTGTGCTGTTTCTAGTGGAAAGGCATGTGAGGGAGATGATGACCTGAGAGATTGTGCTATGGCAGTAAAAGATCAAGTGAGGAATATTTGATGGTCCCTTAATTCTCAGAATTTGGTTCTGGGTATGTGTAGATGGATAAGGAAAGGAGTAAGTATGCAGTGTCATCTCCTCATATCCTGTCTGGTTAGAAACAAATTGTCAAAGAAAGGAACAATGTTGGCATGTGGGGTCAGAGAGGAAACATGGACGTCACAAGAAGCATTCAGTCAGGCAAGAAACCCTTCGTGTGGAATTATTAAGTTCATGTGCTTTGAGATATAACTGAGTTCCCTTCTGTACTCTAATCAAGCAGACTTGTAGCCATGGTGTTTTTTTGTGTCCAGTGAGCCATCATTATGCATAACTTTTGATTTTGGATGTTTGGTTTGCTCTTGGATCTCCCTTACCTCAATTGCCAAAATCCGGTTCATAGATCATTTGCTTATTGGTCCCTATATCTCTGCCTTGAGTTCTGAGTTTGCATACCTTTAATTAACTTCTCCTGATTGAAAACAATGGATAGGCTCCCTAAATTTTGCTGTGTCCTTCTGGTTCCTAGGCCCTTGGCTTATACCTGACAAATACTGCTTAGGCTTCCTATAGCCTGAACCAGTGGGCTTTGGTCCTCTGGGCTGCCTTTTGGATCCAGATAAACCACAATCACTGGTGCACTGATTAGACCCTAACTCTCGTCCACTGTACTCTAAGTTCTGAACCTCTGTCTTACCTGACCCTGTTGTTACTTGTGTCTTACAGTGGACACAAAATGCTTCATTAAAAATAATTAGACCAGGGACACCTGTAGCTCAGTCAGTTAAGCATTTACCTTTGACTCAGGTCATGATCCCAGGGTCCTGGGGTTGAGTCCCGCACTGGGCTCCTTGCTCATTGGGGAACCAGCTTCTCCCCCTGCCTACCATTCCTGCTTGTGCTCTCTCTCTGACAAATAAAGAAAATCTTCAAAAAAATAATAAAAATAATTAGGCCTGTTTATTCCGATCTTCATTTGAGCCGCATCCTGTCTGTTGATAAACTAGCCAGTTAACTTACTCTTCATTAAACTTTCAGCAACAGTAGTATTTGAGTCCTCTTGGAGTTCTGTGTTGGTGATAATTTTTGCATACCCCTACTCTTTTAATTTTCCTCTTTTGCCAAGAGAATATTAAAATTTTTAATTTATTTTTTCAATTTTTCTGTGTCTTATTGGTTTAGCTGGTTTCTATATTTAATTTAAAATTATGCTTATATGATTTTATACAGAATCGGTATATCCAGAACTTCAAAAATAGGGACTCCAAATTTTATGTGAATAGGACTAGTTTTTTTAAAAAGTTAAATTGTAATGTAACATTTTAAAACTGTAATAAAAAAGAAATGTTAATATTTTTCATATTTCTGTTTAGTTTTATTATTATAGTTTTATTTGTAGCAAGCATTTAAAGGTCACACTTTGTGATCACTTATGGTAACTTAATCTCTGATTTGAGTCCCAGTATTCCTTCTCAAAGATTAAAGTTGACATTATTTGAAAAAATTACCTGGAAAGCTGTCATGGGATTTACAGAGTCTAACTTGGTCCTGACAAATTGAAGAGAGGTATATAACTAATTTAAACAATTCAGAAAGTATGGTTTTTAGGTTCAGAATACTAGGAAACAAGCCCAACTTCACTTATTAGAGTACATTTTTATTTCTTACCCTCTTCTAGGGTTACAGGTGAAGTAAAGCACAACATCACCAATACTGTGGTTTGCAGAGTGCAAGGCGAATGGAATAGTGTTCTCGAATTCACTTATAGCAATGGAGAGACAAAGTATGTGGACTTGACTAAATTGGCAGTAACAAAGAAAAGAGTAAGACCTCTGGAGAAGCAAGATCCATTTGAATCCAGGTATGTCATCCTCGCATCCATCCAGGTCAGAGTCCAAAGCTCTGTCTAAGCCTTTTCACTAGTTTGCAGCCTTAGGCAAGTCACTGCCCCAGTTTGCAGTCAAAGGATTACTGTCCTTATCATAAAACTCTTAACAAATTATTAACAAAAAGACAGATACCCCAACAGAAAAATGGGCAAAGAACATTAAGAGGCAATTCAAAAGTAGGAAAAAAATGCCCACTAAGAATGAAAAATTATTCAGTATAATTAGAATTCAAAGAAATATAAATTAAATAAGATAAATTAGTTTTTTAAAATAATACCTCTTATTATTGAGGTATTAGGAAATAAATATAGATCTCCTGGAACAGATCCATGGACTCAGCAACACTGTCAGAACAGATCCATTCTGAGAAACGTGAGCAAATAGGCATTTTCATTAGGTTGGTTAGAAAATAAATTGGTACAACCTCCCTAGAGGGTATTTGGGCAATATATGAGGTTTCCTAGATGTGTTTATAGTGGTTGCTTCTAGAGAGGAGTACTGCGATCTAGGATAGGAAAGAGACTTAATCTTTCACAGACTCCTCCCCACCCCTTTTTAAAAGGATTTTATTAACTTTTTTTTTTAAGATTTTATTTATTTATTTGATATAGAGAGATCACAAGTAGGCGGAGAGGCAGGCAGAGAGAGAGGAGGAAGCAAGCTCCCTGTTGAGCAAAGAGCCTGATGCGGGCCTTAATCCATGACCTGAGCCGAAAGCAGAGGCTTTAACCCGCTGAGCCACCCAGGCGCCCTAAAAGGATTTTATTTACTTATTAGAGAGAACTAGCAGGGGTGGAGGAACAGAGGGAGAGGGAGAAGCAGACTCCCCACTAAGCAGGAAGCCTGAACTGGGACTTGATCCCAGGATTCTGGGATCATGACCTCAGCTGAGGGCAGGTGCTTAACCAACTAAGCCACCAAGGTGCCCCACAGAATCCCCTTTGAACTGTTTAAATTTAGTATTGCTGTATCAATTTAAAAAACAAAAGGGAAATAAACAGAAGCCTGCTTCTCCCTCTCCCACTCCCCGTTTGTGTTCCCTCTCTGTCTGTGTTTCTCTCTGTCAAATAAATAAAATCTTAAAAAAAAAAAACAACAACACCCAGTGCTCTTTCCATGAAGTGCTCCCCTTAATGCCCATCACCCAGCTACCCCATTCCCCCACCCACCTACCCTCCAGTAACTGAAGTTTATTTCCTATGCTTAAGAGTCTCTTATGGTTTGTCTCCCTCTCTGTTTTCATCTGTTTTATTTTTCCTGGGTTTCTTTCGTTTACTAGCCAGAATCATGCTGTATGTACTGTTCTTTGATGTGCTTGTTGGAGATGTTCTCAGCCAAGCATACTGCTTTTATCCATTTTATATTCCACAGAATTACTGTCACTGTTTGGGTTGCTTCATTCTGCTCTCATAACTATGCCCACTTTTGTGCACAAACTTGAGCGCAGGGGCTGGAATTTGAGGGGAAGAATGTCGGTCTGAGCCCTTGGCAAGCTGAGGCGAAGGCGTGTTGAGTTGGCATTGAGCAGGTGGCAGGCTGTGCATGCTCACTTGGGCAGGAGGGCGGCTGGACTGTGTGAATTTGGGACTCACAGGCGATGGCATCGTGGGTGACAGGGACATGGATGGGTTTGCTTTTAACCTTTGTTTATCTGGGAAACTCTATCTGTCCTTCTATTCTAAATGAAAGCCTTACTGGATAGAGTATTCTTGGCTATAGATTTTTTTTCCTTTTCGTTGTTAGAATTTATCACGCTGCTTTCTTCTGGCCTGCAGAGTTTCTGCGAAAAACCCACTGATGGTCGCATGGGGTTTATCTTGTATGTCACTGCTTTCCTTTCTCTTGCTGCTTTTAAAATTCTCTGTCACTACTTTGGCCATCGTATTTACTTTGTGTCTTGATGCAGACCGCTTCGGGTTGGTTTTGTTGGGGACTCTCTGTGCCTCCTGGATCTGAATTTCTCTTTCCTCTCCCAGATTCAGGATGTTTTTAGCTATTATTTCTTTAGACAAATCTTCGGCCCCCTCTTCTCACTCTTCTCCTTCTGGGATCCCTATCATGCGATTTTTATGCTTGACAGTGTTGCTGAGTTCCATGGATCTGTTCTCATTTTGTGTATTTTTTCACTCCTCTCCTCTACTTGATTATTTTCCATGACTCTGTCTTCCAGGTGGCTGATCTGTTCTTCTACTTCCTTTTGTTTACTGTTTATTTCAGGAGATCTATTTTTATTTCCATTTAGTGAGTCCAGCTGCTCTAATTGGTTCTTTTTTACGTCTGCTGTCTCTTGGTGGAAGGTCTCATGGAGGTTCTGCACTCCTTTCTCAATTCTAGTGAGGATCTTTATGAGCATTACTTTAAATTAAGTTTCAGACATATTTCTTTTTTTAATATTTATTTGTTTGTTTGTTTGCTTGTTTATTTATTTATTTGACAGAGAGAGCAAGAGAGATCACAAGTAGGCAGAGGGGCAGGCAGAGAGAGAGGAGGAAGCATGCTCCCTGCCGAGCAGAGAGCCCAATGCGGGCCTTGATCCCAGGACCCTGAGGTCATGACCTGAGCTGAAGGCAGAGGCTTTAACCTCCTGAGCCACCCAGGCGCCCCAGACATATTTCTTATCTCCATTTCACTTAGGTCGCTTGCTGTGATTTTGTTCTGTTCTTTCATTTGGGATATAATCCTCTGTCTCCTCATTCGTCTATTGCCATGTCTGTTTCTCTGTGTTAGGAAAGTCAGCTATATCTCCCACACTTGAAAGTAGAGGCCTAATAAAGAAGAGGTCCCACAAGAGGTGAGCCCAGGGTCCTCCTACCTTGCCGTCTTCCCAGCAGCCGCTTGGGAAAAGTTTTCTTCTTGGGATTTATCCTAAAGGAGAGGTTCTTTTTAATTCCAGTATAGTTAGCATAGTATGTGAAATTAATTTTTGGTGTACAGTACAGTGATTCAAAAGGAGAGGTTCTTAAGGTTTGGTCTGTGGACCCCCAACTGTCCTTGAAATTTTCAGGAGGTTTACAGGTTGAATTTTTTTTTCCTAATAATGCTAACATGTTACTTGCTCTTTCACTCTGTGGCACTTGCATTGGTGGTGCATAAGCAGTCGTGGTTAGCACTGCTGGGCTTAGCGCTGACCAAGGCATAGCACACAACTGTACATGTAGTCACTGTGTTCTTCACTGGCCATGTGCTTGCATTTTTTTTAAGATGCCAGGTTTTTTGTTTTTTTGTTTAATGTCCTTTAAAAAGCAGTACCAGGACACCTGGGTGGCATAGATGAGCCTCTGACTCTTGATTTTGGCTTCGGTCATGATCTCAGGATCGTGAGAGACAGCCTGGTGTTGGGCTCTGCACTTGGTGTGGAGTCTGCTTGAGATTTTCTCTCCCTCTCCCTCTGCACATGTTCTCTGTCTTTCTCTCAATAAAAATAAAATCTTCAAATAAAAAAAAACAAGTACAGATTGTTCATTTTATTAAATCTGTACAACT
This sequence comes from Spilogale gracilis, assembly GCA_004023965.1. Classification (NCBI taxonomy): domain Eukaryota; kingdom Metazoa; phylum Chordata; class Mammalia; order Carnivora; family Mephitidae; genus Spilogale; species Spilogale gracilis. The sequence goes on along the minus strand of PITA01017757.1, from coordinate 13,754 downwards.
TAGTACCCATCTTTTTAATATTCTACATGACAAATTGGTAGTACACATAAACCACTGGTGGTAGATACTGAGAAGGATGGTGGTTATCTGGAGGAAAAGCACTTCTGCAGTTGTTTGAGTTACAAGCTGAACTAATTGGTCTTTTCATGAAACAACACTTCTGCTTAAAAGAATGATTGGTGGGACACCTGGGTGGCTCTTTCAGTTAAGTGTCTGCCTTCAGCTCATGTCACAATCCCAGGATCCTGGGATCGAGCCCCAAGTCAGGCTCCCTGCCCAGTGGGGAGCCTGCTTCTCCTATCTGCTGCTTTCCCTGCTGGTGTTTTCTCACTGTCTCTTTCAGATAAATAAATAAAATCTATAAGAAAAAAAAATTTTTTTTAAGATTTTATTTATTTATTTGCCATAGAGAAATACAGCGAGAGAGGGAACACAAGCAGAGGGACTGAGAGAGGGAGAAGCAGGCCTCCTGCCGAGCAGGAAGCCCGATGTGACAGGAAGCCCGATGTGGGGCTCGATCCCAGGTCTCCAGGATCATGACCTGAGCCGAAAGCAGTCTCTTAACCAACTGAGCCACCCAGGCGCCCCTAAGAAAACATTTTTTTAATTTAAAAAAAAGAATGGCAGACTGTGACTGTTCTAATTCAATATTGGGCAGACATTTTTCTTATAAATTAAAGATATGAAGATGGCACATATGAACATGGCACTTCAAGGAAAACAATTGAAAGTATTTTTTGCTGGTAATACAATTCAAATGGAAATAGCATATGGCTTATAAACCTAAACCTGAAACCTGAAACTCTAAAAATCCTCGTAGAGAGAGAGCACAGGCAGTAATTTCTCTGACATCAGCTGTAGCAACATTTTTCTAGATGTGTCTCCTGAGATAAGAGAAACAAAAGCAAAAATAGGCTATCGGGACTACTTCAAAATAAAAAAAGTTTCTGTATAACAAAACTAAATGGCAGCCTACAGAATGGGAGAAGATATTTGCAAATGACATCCCTGATAAAGGGTTAGGATCCAAGATACAAAGAGCTGATCAAACAAGTGTTGGCGAGGATGTGGAGAAAAAGGTTCCCTCTTACGTTGTTGGTGGGAATGCAGACTGGTGCAGCCACTATGAAAAACAGTATAGAGATGCCTCAAAAAATTAAAACTAGAACTACCCTATGATCCAGTAATTGCACTACTGGTTATTTACCCCAAAGTGCAAAAACTCAAAGGGATACATGCCCCTGCGTGTTTATAGCAGCATTATTTATAATAGCCAAACTATGGAAGCAGCCCACGTGTCCATCAGTAGACAAATGGATAAAGAAGATATGGTGTATGTGCACACAACGCACACACACTCACAGAGGAATATTATTCAGCCATAAAAAAGAATGAAATGTTGCCATTTGCAATGACGTGGATAGAACTGGAGAATATAACACTAAGCTAAATTAAGTCAGAGAAAGACAAATACCATATGATGATCTCATTTATATGTAGAATTTACAAAACAAAACACATGAGCAGAGAAAAGGAGGCAAACCATGAAACAGACTCTTAACTATAGAAAACAGACCAATGGTTCCCAGAGGGGAGGTGGGTGAGGATTGGAGGAAATAGAGGATGGGTATTAAAAAGTAAACTTATCATGATGAAAAAATAAAGTGAAAAATTTTTTTAAAATAAAAAGAAGGGGGAGAAACTGGAAAGTAAGTCGATAAGTGAATAGATGGAAACAACTTAAATGTCTGTCAACAGATGAATGGCTAAGAATATGTAGTATAATAAGGCTACCTGGCTGGCTGAGTTGGAAGAGTATGTGACTCTTGATCTCGGGGTCGTAACTTCGAGCCCCATGTGGTGGTAGAGATTACTAAAAAAAATCTTTTTAACTTAAAAGGAAAAGAAGTTGTGTTTATACACAGTGGAATTATATTCAGCCGTAAAAAAGAAGGAAATCCTGCCCTTTGTGACAACATGGATGGACCTTGAGGGTATTACGCTAAATAAAATAAGTCAGGGAAAGACAAACACTGTATGATTTTACTTATATGTATAATCTAGGCAAAATAAAAACCTCATGGAAAATAGGTCCGATTTGAGGTTACCAAAGGTGGGCGTGGGGAGTGGAAGAATCAGATAAAGGTGATCAAAAGGTACAAACTTCCATTTGTAAGGTAAACAAGTACTGGGGGATACAATGTACAATATGATGACTGCAGTTAACATTGCTGTGTGGTATATTTAAAAGCTGTTAAAAGAGTAGATCCTAGGGACACCTGGGTGGCTCAGTTGGTTGAGCGACTGCCTTCGGCTCAGGTCATGATCCCGGAGACCCGGGATCGAGTCCCACATTGGGCTCCCTGCTGGGCGGGAAGCCTGCTTCTCCCTCTCTCACTCCCCCTGCTTGTGTTCCCTCTCTGGCTGTGTTTCTCTCTGTCAAACAAATAAAATCTTTAAAAAAAAAAAAAAAAAAAGAGTAGATCCTAGAAACTAATCACAAGGGGAAAAAAAACTTTTGTGTGTATATCTAATGATGTTAACTGAACCCAATGTGGGAACTATTTCACAATGTATGTAAGTCAAGTTATGCTGTACATCTTTTTTTTTAAGATTTACTTTTTTAATTTTTTTATTTATTTGACAGAGAGAGAAAGAGAGATTACAAATAAGCAGAGAGGCAGGCAGAGAAAGAGGGGTAAGCAGGCTCCCCGCTGAGCAGAGAGCCCGATATGGGACTCGATCCCAGGACCCTGAGATCATGAGCTGAGCAGAAGGCAAGGCTTAACCTCTGAGCCACCCAGGCACCATATGCTGTACATCTTAAACTTCCATAACAGTACTGTATGTCAGTTGTATCTCAGTTAAACTGGAAAACTATTTAAGCTTTAAGGAAAACTATTTGGGTCACCTGGGTGGCTCAGTTGTTAGGCATCTGCCGTCGGCTCAGATCATGATCCTAGAGTCCTGGGATCGAGCCCCACATCAAGCTTCCTGCTAGGTAGGAAGCCTGCTTCTCCCTCTCCCACTCCCCCAGCTTGTGTTCCCTCTCTAGCTGTGTTTCTCTCTGTCAAATAAATAAATAAAATCTTAAAAAGAAAGAAAGAGAGAAAAAAACTAAGCTTCAAGGCAAAAATCAGAATTTGGAAAACTTTATCTGCCATCTGAGTGTGAAAGCTTCCCAAGTGAAGGGTTTTCTGAGGAAATTGGTGGTGATAGTAAAGAATGTGGGGTTTTTTTATAAATAATAAAATGTCAACATATGAAAGATAATTTCTCAAGGGAAAAGTGCATAATATTACAAAATGATTCAAGATCCATTCAAAAGTCTAGTCAAGATGAATGGATAAAGATATGATATATAATAATGGACTATTACTCAGCCATCAAAAAAATGAGATACCATATGATTTCACTCATAGGTGGAATTTAAGAAAGAAAACAGATGAACATACAGTAAGGGGGGAAAGAAAAAAAAAAAAAGGAAAGCGGGAAACATGCCATAAGAGACTCCTAAAGATCGAGAAACAGACTGAGGGTTGATGGAGGGAGGTTGGTGGGGGATGAGCTAGATGGGTGATGGGGATTAAGGAGGGAGGGCACTTGTTATGATGAGCACTGGGTATTGTATTTAACTGATGAATCACTGAATTTTACTTCAGAAACCAATATTGCACTGTGTGTTAGCTACCTAAATTTAAACTTTAAAAAATCTAGTCAGGAGCGCCTGGGTGGCTCAGTCGTTAAGCGGCTGCCTTCAGCTCGGGTCATGATCCTGGATTCCGGAATCGAGTCCCACATCGGGCTCCCTGCTTCTCCCTCTCTCACTCCCCCTGCTTGTGTTCCCTCTCTGGCTGTGTTTTTCTCTGTCAAATAAATAAAATCTTAACAAAAAATAATAAAATAAAAGTTAAAAAGGCAGAAATCAAGGAATAACAAAATATAGACAAAAAGCAATGAAACAAGAAACTGGTTCTTTGAGTAAAATTAATAATCCTTTAATAAATAATCCTTAGTAAAAATCTTTAATCCCATTGATCAGGAAAAGAAAATATTACCAACATAAGGAATGGAAGTGAGACATCAGTACAGTTCTTGCAGACATTAAAAGAAAACTAAGGGGATATTATAAACTATGTGCCAATTAATTTGACAAACTAGATGTAGATGAAATGAATCAATTCCTTAAAAGACAGAAACTACCAACCTTCAATTAAAAAGAAAGACAGCCTCAATATCCTTCTAAAGACAATGAATTGCAGTTAAAAACTCCTTCAAAGAAAACAAGAGACCAATATCCCCTATGAATGTAGATATAAAAAATCCTTAATAAAAATTTAGGGAAGAGAATCCAACAGTGTCTCTTAAATGTTTGTCTGCTTTAATAATAGCTGGATTCTTATAAATGTTTCTATATTCAATCTGTTCTATTGTTTCAGTTAAATTATATATAGGGGTGCCTATATATAGGGTGAAGTGGGTGAAGTGGCCAACTCCTGGTTTCTGCTCAGGTCATGATCTCAGGGTTCTGGGAGCAAGTCCCGCATCAGGCTCTGTGCTCAGTGGGGAGTCTGAGATCCTCAATCTCCCTTTGCCCCACCCTCCCTCAAGTACACACATACACACACACACACATTCTCTCTCTCTCTCTCTCTCTCTCTCTCTCTCTCTTTCTCTCAAATAAATAAAATCCTGGTGGCGCCTGGGTGACTCAGTTTGTTAAGCGACTGCCTTCAGCTCAGGTCATGATCCCGGAGAGCTGGGATCCAGCCCTACATCGAGCTCCCTGCTCGGTGGGAAGCCTGTTTCTCCCTCTCTCACTCCCCCTGCTTGTGTTCCCTCTCTAGCTGTGTTTCTCTCTGTCAAATAAATAAAATCTTTAAATAAATAAATAAATAAATAAAGACCTTAGGGGGAAAAAAAATAACATAGATGAAAGAAATCCACAGAGAATAAATGATAAAATTGGTGGCACTCTCTCTAAAAAAAATAATAAAAATAAATCTTAATAAAATCTGGCCTCACACAGATATGCAGTTGGAAAAGAGAATATTTTAACATATTTTTCAAATAATTCAATTCTTTGGTATTGTATCAAATTCACCAGGTGGTAGTTTTTTATTCTTATTTATTTAGAGAATCTTAAGCAGGCTTTGTGCTGCACAGAGCCCAATATGTGACTCAATCTCACAACTCTGAGAAAGTGACCTGAGCCCAAACTCAGTCAGATGTCTAATGTCCTGATGTGGGACTCGATCCCAGGTCTCTGGGATCATGACCTGAGCCGAAGGCAGTTACTCAACCAACTGAGCCACCCAGGCGCCACTTTATTTCCTCTTTTAGGCTTGATACATCATTTGCTCTTCCTTTTTCTAGTTTCTTAAAAGGTAAACTTAGGTCAGAGATCAGCCAAGTTTTCTATAAAAGGCCAGAGAGTAAATATCTTAGGCCTGTTGGGCCAGATAGTCTCTACCACAACTACTCAGCTCTGCCACTGAAGCATGAAAACAGACACAGACCATGAAAGGGTAGATAGATTACCACTGTTACAATAAAAATTTGGGCAGCCAGCCATAGTTTGATCCCTCATTAGGCCGATTTTTCTTCTTTCCTAATATAAATATTTAATATATTTCTAAGTCTGCTTTAGCTGTATCACAACTTTTGAACTTTAGATATATGTTTTCTGTTTTTCCTTTGATTTTTTTTTTTTTTTACTCAAGAAGCTATTTAGTAATGTATTATTTAATTTCCAGAGATCTGGAAAATTTCCAGCTATATTCCCATTATTCGTTTTTAATTTAAGTTAATTTTGGCCAAAGGATATACATGGTATGGTCTCAGGACTTCAGATTTATTCAGATTTGTTTTATGACCCTGAATACATTCTGTCTTGGTAAATGTTTTATGTGCACTTGACAAGAATGTGTATTTTGTTGATGCTAGGTGACAGTATTCTGTAAATATCAATTAGCTCAAGTGGGTTGATAGTATTTATCTAGTACTCTGTTTTACTAATTTTTTGTGTACTTGTTCCATCAGTTGAGATCAGTTATTGAAATTACCAATTACAATTGCATATTTCTCTTTGTAGTTGTCCAAGTCTTCATCTTATTTGAAGCTCTGTATTGGGGACATACACATTTGGGATTTGTACATCCTCTGGATGCACTGAACCCTGATCATTATGAAATGATCTTTATCCTTGGTGATAGTCCATGCTTTGAATTCTGCTTTAAGACTAAAGTTGCCACGTAAAAACTTTGTCAAGACGTATTTTACATATAAAATTCACCTGTTTCCAGTATATAATTCAGTAATTTTTAACAACTTTCTTGAGCAGTGCAGTCATCACCATAAATCACTTTCACAATCTTTAGCCTCCCGTAAGAACCTCATTCCCATTTATAGCTAATGTCCATTCCATTCCTGTCCCGAGTTTCAGGGAACTATTTTTTGTCTATAAATTTGCCTTTTCTGGTCACTTCAGATAAATGGAATCATATAATGTGTGATATCTCATGCCTTGCTTCTTTCACTTAACATGGTTTTGAGGTTCATCTATGTTATAACATCTATCAATAGTTCATTTTTTATATCGCTGAATAGTATTTCATTGTATGGAACCACATTTTTCTATCCATTCACCAATTGCTGGACATTGCCAATTTTGGACTATGATGATTAATACCATTATGAACATTTTTGTTTGGGTGCATAAGTTTTCTTTTCTCTGGGTAAATTCTCTGAAATTGTAATTGTTGGGTTGTCTGGAAGTTTTACATTTAACTTTTCAGGAAACTGCCAAACTATTTTCCTAAATGACTACACCATTTTGCATTCCTGCCAGCAATGTATAAGTGTTCCAGTTCTCCACATCCTTATCAACATATGTTATTGCCTACCTTACACCCATTATTACCCTTTAAGTTGGTGTGAAATAGTCTTATGGTTTTAATTTGAATATTCCAAATGACTAATGATGTTGAATATATTTCCATGTGCTAATTAATTATGCATTTGTTTATCTTCTTTGGTGCAATGTGTGATTGTCTTCTTGGGTTGCAGGAGTTCTTTGTGAATTCTGAATACAAATCCTTTATTGGATATGTGTTTTGCAAATATTTGCCCCTTGTTTGTTTTTCATTTTTAAATTTCTGTAGTGGGGTTTTTTTGGGGGGGTAAAAGGTTTTAATTTTTTTGATATGAGATTATCGCTGTTTTATAGATTATGGTTTTGATATTGTATCTAAGAAATCTTTGCTTAATCCAACCTCAAAGATTTTCTCCTATGTGTTCTTGTAAAAGTTTTCTTATGAGGTAAGGGTGTAAGGTCCTTTTTTTGTTTGTAGATATCTATTTGTCCCAGCACCATTTGTTGAACAGACTATTCTTTTTCCCAAAGAGTTGTCTGGGCCATTTTCTTTTGTTTGGAGTTCCTTCTTCTATGCTAATAAACTCTAGCCAGTGATTTGGAGCACTCATAGGGCCCCCTTCATTTATTTCCCTACTCTCAGGAATCACTGTGCTTGTCTTTGCTCAATATCTGTGGTCTCCATTGTTACAGTATAATTTGTCTGGTTTTCTAGACGATTAAAGGCAGGAGGATTAAGTCTGGTCCCCATTATCTCATCAGGTCCAGAAGTAGAAGTTGTCTCTCTAAATTTTCAGCTTTTAAAAAATTTATCTTTTTGCTTATTATTTCCCAAATCTATCTGTTACTTGGTAAAATACAAATTATTTTTAATTTGAAGAGAAAAAGCAGAAGCAGCAGCATCTTGGACATTTGATTAGCACTATAATACTCTGTTTTTGTCTCAGACATGAAATTTTATATCTGATTGAGGAGACATAATTTTTTAAAATTACTGTTAATTTCAGGGCACCTGGGTGGCTCAGTCGCTAAGCGTCTGCCTTTGGCTCAGGTCATGATCTCGGAGTCCCGGGATTGAGCCCTGCATCAGGTTCCCTGCTTGACAGGAAGCCTGCTTCTCCCTGTCTCACTCCCCCTGTTTATGTTGTCTTTCTCACAGTGTCTCTCTCTGTCAAATAAATAAAATCTTTTTTAAAAAAATTACTGTTAATTTCAAGGGTACCAGTTCTATTTCTCTCTTTTTTTTTAATTTATTTTTTCAGTGTTTCAAGATTCATTGTTTTTTTTAAAGAATTCTTGTAAGATCTCTGGTTTTTCTGATTATAGGCGATTGTGGAAAAATGTGACAGACTCTCTGAGGGAATCTGAAATTGATAAAGCCACGGAGCATAAACGTACCCTGGAAGAACGCCAGAGGACTGAAGAAAGGCATCGAACCGAAACAGGCACACCCTGGAAAACCAAATATTTTATTAAAGAGGTTTGTCCTACGTGTCTTCAGAGACTAAAACTCATCATCTACTTAGGACTTTTGCTTACAAGGCTTTCTTGAATTGTTACCACTTCTTCGTCTTTAGTTCTGAAACTAGTCCAGCTTAACCTGGAGCTTTTTCATGAGATTTTCACAATTTGCCAAAGTAAAATAGTTAAGCAGCGGTCCAGATGAAGTAGATTTCAGGATAAAATTGGTCAGAAACAAAAATGCTAATAACATAAACTCCATTTACAGTAATAGATTATACAGTTTATAATTTATTGCCTTTTGAACTACACTGAAATTCTGTGTTCACTTCCAGAGACCACATTTTAAAGGGAGCCATGAGAAACTTAGCCACACACAGTGTAGTGAAGTGGCTCGAATCTTTACATCATTTAAGGAAAAAAGAATAAAATGGGGTGTTTAGCCTAAAAAAACAAAAATTAGGGCAATTTGTTGCAACCTTCTCAGGATATATGTATGCTTTGTCATATAGAAATTTTATATCAGTTTGTATAGCAGCCCTGAGGTAGGTCCAACCTACCAGGAATTTTGGGCCTAGCATAAGAAGGAATTGTACAACAATCAAAAATATCCAATAATAATAAGGGGTTACATTTTATAGTAACGCATCATTAGTTTTATGTGAGACCACGGTTTATGTGGAAGACTTTGATGCACTGATTTTGCAGCTGGACTAAAAAATAAATTTAAAGATTTTTATTTTGTTTATTACTTTCTGATAGAGCGCAGAATAAGGTGAATAGCATACCAGAGTGGACACCAAGAAAGGTTTTCTTGTCATGGGCGCCTGGCTGGCTCAGTCAGAAGAGCCCACAACCCTTGATCACGGGATTGTGAGTTTGAGCCCCGCATGGGTGGAGAGATTACTTAAAGAGAAAAAATAGGGGTGCCTGGGTGGCTCAGTTGGTTGAGCGACTGCCTTCGGCTCAGGTCATGATCCCGGAGACCCAGGATCGAGTCCTACATCAGGCTGCCTGCTCGGCAGGAAGCCTGCTTCTCCCTCTCTCATTCCCCCTGCTTGTGTTCCCTCTCTGGCTGTGTTTCTCTCTGTCAAATAAATAAAATCTTTAAAAAAGAGAGAGAAAAAAAATAAGGGTACCTGAGTGGTTCAGTCAGTAAGCATCTGCCTTTGGCTCAGGTCATGATTCCAGGGTACTGAATCTGCTTCTCCCTCTGCCCCTCCCCACTGCTGGTGCTCTCTCTTTCTCTCTCTCTAAAAATAGGTAAATAGGGCACCCGGGTGGCTCATTTGGTTAAGCGATTGCCTTTGGCTCAGGTCAGGATCCCAGAGTCTAGGTATTGAGTCCCTCATCGGGCTCCCAGCTCCACTGGGAGTCTGCTTCTCCTTCTGACCTTCTCCCCTCTCATGCTGTCTGTCTGTCTGTCTGTCTGTCTCTCTCTCTCTCTCTCTCTCTCTCTCTCTCTCTCAAATAAGATCTTTGAAAAAATAGATAAAATTTTTTAAAAGAAAAGTTTTCTTGTCGATAACCAAGTCTAAAGAAGCCCACTGACTTTTAATATTGTCCATCAGGAAGGAATTTGCAAAAAGTAATTTGATCCTGATTTTTGCATAGTTATTAACCCTAAAAATCCATAGTTTATTATAGTGGCTTCATTACCTTTATTTTTCTAATCGTTGAGGATCTATTAAAAATACTGGCCATTTTCATGGAGATGAACAATAAAGGGAAATGTACTTTACATGTCTACTCTTTTATATGAAAAAAATAAAGCTTTGTAGTTATTATTCAGAGTTACAGTCTGGTAACTTTGGAGGTTTTTTTCATTTCAAAGAGGGCAGATGTACCAATAGTAGATTCTAGGAGGACCGTTTCTAAGGGAGGACCTCTGTAAAGCCTTAAAAGTGAACTCTGGGGGTCAAGAGCAGGGGGCTATTATGGCTAAAAGATATAGGGGTGCCTGGCTAGCTCAGTAGAGCATGTGACTCTTGATCTCAGGGCTGTGAGTTCAAGCCCTATGTTTGTTGTGTGTAGAGATTCCTTGAAAATAAATTTTTTTTTTTTTTTAAAGATTTTATTTATTTGACAGAGAGAAACATAGCCAGAGAGGGAACACAAGCAGGGGGAGTGAGAGAGGGAGAAGCAGGCTTCCCGCCGAGCAGGAAGCCCGATGTGGGACTCGATCCCGGGTCTCCAGGATCATGACCTGAGCCGAAGGCAGTCGCCCAACCAACTGAGCCACCCAGGCGTCCCATTGAAAATAAATTCTTAAAAAAAAGAAAAAGAGGGGCGCCTCGGTGGCTCAGTTGGTTAAGCGACTGCCTTCAGCTCAGGTCATGATCCCGGAGACCCGGGTTCGAGTCCCACATCGGGCTCCCTGCTCCGCGGGAAGCCTGCTTCTCCCTCTCTCGCTCCCCCTGCTTGTGTTCCCTCTCTGCCTATGTTTCTCTCTGTCAAATAAATAAAATCTTTAAAAAAAAAAAAAAAAGATAACAATGAAATTTTAAAAGATAGGTGCCCTGATTCTTACTAATAACATGACATGTAAAAGTTGCTACTTCTCATTTATTCTTGAGATGTACGAGTCTGGCATTCTGTGATTCTAATTAGGTGACATCCTTTTCAAAGAAGAGTACTATAGGAGTTGAGAATTACCAACCAAGTGATTTAATATAAACAACCTAATGGTTGCTGTTATTTTTTGTTTGTTTGTTTAAGGACTGTTTGAGAGCGAGGGAGGGAGAGAGAGAGAGAGAAAGAGCATGAGGGGGAGTGGCAGAGGGAAAGAGAGAGCCAGATTGCCCTCTGAGCAGGGAGCCCTACATGGGACTCAATCCTAGGACCCCAAGATCATGACCTGAGCTGAAGGTTCCCTGAACTTAAACTCTGAACCACCCAAGTGTCCCTAATGGTTGCTGTTTTTTTTTTTTTTTTTAAGATTTTATTTATTTGACAGAGAGAAACATAGCCAGAGAGGGAACACAAGCAGAGAGGGAGATTGGGAGAAGCAGGCTTCCCACCGAACAGGCAGCCTGATGTGGCACTCAATCCCAGGTCTCTGGGACCATGACCCGAGCCAAAGGCAGTCACCCAACCAACTGAGACACCCAGGCGCCCCAATGGTTGCTGTTATTAAAGAAAAATCATTTTGGTATTTGTTAAAAACGTCAAGGAAGTCTTCATTGAGGACTTTTGTAATAAAGAGGGACTGAACTCAACTCTGAGTATAGGGACCAGTGGAAATGTGAGGGAGGGAGTGGAAAAGAGAGCCTTGGTTAGATATCAAGGATTGGGGTGGGGAGAGAGGAACTTGATTTGACATCAAGGATGGGAAAACAGGAGTTCAAAATCAGGGATTTAGGGTGGGGGGATTCTTGGTAAACTGGCTTATCAGAATTCTTTGCCAAAATTGGGCTCAGTAGGCCATGGATGAGGCCTAGTCAAGAAGAGTGCTCAAAGTAGTCTGACTGAAATGGAGTCAAGGGGAGAATGAGTCCTCATCACTAGGAGCCAAGTAATTGCCGGCCTTAAGTCATTTTAGGAACAAGATAAAATATATATATTTAAATTTTTAAGAAAATTTTTGATACAAATAAATTGAAGGAACTGTACATTAAGGACAGGTTCAGATCTATTTACTTCACCAAGTCCTCTGAACACTGAACTCTAATGATCTGTGTCAAGTCCTGCACCCCCAGTATATGGCTTCATGCATTTCTTTTCCTCAGTCTTCCCCTGGTTCTAGTTCATTCTCTGAGTCTAACTGTATCTCCTAGCAGTATCCTTCTGTTCACAGGAGCCAGGGAAAAATAATGGGAGTAGAGTCAGGAAAGAACTAGAACACGGTACTCAGATAATAGAGATGCCAGTTGAGGTGGAGAGAACAGCTATGCCCTGATGACCATTTCTTTGTGCTCCACCTGCTTGCCGCCCATCATTCTGTGGTGAGGCTCAACATGCAATGTCTTAGCAGAATTGGCAGAATTGCTACAAATGACTTCTGCAAATAAAGTGATCATCAGGCATCAACTAGGCATCCCCAGACCAGAACTTCTCCCCTAATCCTAGCTAAACCACTGGCATTACTTAATGTCTTAAGCACAGAGTTTTTCTCTGTCACAAAAACTCTTGTTTTTTTAATGTGAGAGTAGAATTCCACCTCAGTGAAGGTGTTGCCTATAGTTTTGGGTACCGATTGTGAAAATATTAGAGAAATCATTCTTTAATTTACTTTTCTACTTGTTTCAGGGAGATGGCTGGGTTTATCATAAACCCCTTTGGAAAATAATCCCAACAGCACAACCAGCAGAGTGACACATACTATCTAAGACTCGACCAAATGAACTTCTCTGTTTACCCTAAACCCTCCCAGAACGGAGTCCTTGCACTGAGTGACCTGCTTCGTGATTGCACAGACTGAATCTAGCTAACACGAATGTACCTGTTAAGGCACCGTAGAACTGCACCAAGACCAAAGTGTTCAAGAAGCACGATGGGCCTCTCACCAACCTGTTCATGTGACACGAGCAATATCATCTGAACACTTTTCACGGCAATTGCTAGGTGATTAATCTTTTATCCAGTCCCTGCTCCTCAAGTTGAATCCCCTGTTTTTGCATGGGGGCAGCAGATACACACAACAATGAGAACTCAGTGATTTTGATTTCTTTGTAGCAAAAAGTGAAGTCTCTTTCAGAGTTTGTGCTTTGCTTTCTGTTAGTAACTGAAGTATTCACTACTCTTACAAAGAGGAGGAGGAGGATGACCCAGAAGTGGATTCAGCCATTGTGCCTGAAATCAGTGTTAAAAAAAATCAACCAGGTGTAGTAACAAGGCATTCTGTTCCTTCAAAGAGACTGTGTGCCTGTGTCTGAGGAGTTTATCCATTATCCACCTCTGTTGGAACTCTCTTTTAAAAAAGTATATTTATAAATTGATTAGAATTATAACCATGGAGAATTTTTTCTTCTGAGCATTTTAATATACTTGAAAACAACATTGACTTGAAAAATTTCAGAACAATTTTTCAATAACTAGTTTTATTAAATACTACACTTGAGAGACAATTTTTTTTAAATGTGTTCATGTCCATATGATGAGATTTTGGCCTTTCTCAAGAACTGAGGCATTAAAGAACATAGCAGACATTAAAGAATAAAACTGTTACTTTTTTTCCTTACCTTTTTTTCACTTGTAGGTTAATATCCAGTATTATGTGCTATCCCTAAGTATGCTTCATCTTACCTCTGTTCATTCTAATTTAAAACAACTATTCATATTTGTCAGTAATTCAGAAGTTACATTTGTGGCTGACTGCATGTCCAGTGTGGTTCTCTTTTCAAGGAAACTCAAATGCTGAAGAAAGTAAAGAAATAAAAAGTTATCAGGAAGTTGTATTCAGGTACAAATCTTTTTTTTT
>PITA01017756.1:0-42422 GCA_004023965.1 Spilogale gracilis | reverse complement strand
CAGCATGTCTGTGTATTGCAAAATGTGGGAGTTTCTTCTGAAAAATTCTGTTACTATTATCCTCCTTTAAAAAATGAAGACATGAGAGTACATATTTGTGTACGATTGGAAGGAATTACTTAAGAATCCAAATTAATCGTCTACTTAGCAAACAGTAATCTCAAAAATGTTGGTTTTATTTGTTGCCAGCTTTACTGGGAAAGATAGATACAGCTAAGCAAATAATAAAAAAAAAATCAGTCCTTGCTCTTTGAGGCAATGGAAGGAAGCTTCTGTTTCGAATGTAGCAAATTTGGAGGCTCCTCAAGGAAAGGAAAGCCTCCCATCCCCAGAGTTTAAAATTGTGTCAAAAAATATTACTCAAGGAATTGAAAGAGGACTACTGCTGTTGCTTCTTGTGAAGGCACGAGGGTGGCTGACCCCTAGGCATGCCCTGGACAAACTGGGACACACACTCAGCCCTCCCACCATGTACAACACATCAATGTCATTCAGAAGAACGTCTAGACTATAAAAATATCCTCACTCAAGACTCTAGGGAGAGGATAAAGGGTAAAATAAGCAAGTGGTGCCCCAATTTTTGTCTGTTCCTATTCTATCATAGTATATTCTCTAATTTAGGAGCCTAGGTGTCAAGAATGCTTAGTTTGAACAGTACATGTAGGTCGTTCATAGATGACTTCTCCATTCTTCCCAGCATGGACTATTGTTGAGTCAGATTGGTAGTTTGGTAAAATCCTAAAATTCTTTCCCCAGATTCAGGTTCCATGTGTGCATGGGTAACATTCTCATCTTAGAGAATTCACTGTTCTTAATATCAGTTCTGCAAGTATTCACTCTCTAAATATTTAGTATACTTTACACCCTCAGAAAACACTTTCATACCCAGGAATCCTGCTTTTCTGCTTGTGTGAATAATTCTGCATTTGTAATTTTCTCTCTTTTTTACTGTTAACGTTCCTTACAGTAGAGAAAAAACACCAAAGATCTTACAATGCTGTTATCAAGACCTACTAGTTTTAAAGGTACACTAAAAAGTAAGAGCTCAAGTAATTCATTCCTTCCTGATGAGAATACATTCCACAATTTCTTTCTTTACTTGGAGATGATGAAGAAGTTGGATCATTTTCTTAAACTATACTTTACAATTGCTATTTTTAAATATGGGGGAAAAAAGAACTAGAGATGACTAATACTTAGTCTTACTGTCCATTCCAATGTGGTACTGTGACAAAATCACTTATCTACCTCTCTCTACCACAAAAGCAACATATAAGCCAGAAGTTTTATCCACTGACAGTGGATAGACTAAATTGTAACTACAGAGGAATTTCATTTGGCATGCAAACATTTACTGAGATCTAATAAGTTCCAACATTTAACATAAAAGCCTAAATTTCTGATTGCTTTTAAATTTGGAAAATCTGCTCTCAGAGGTCATAGCAACAACTGGCCAAATTGAAAACATTCCTATGAGATTCATTCCTTCTTACATACGATTCATTTTATTTATCTGTGTCACCAATTGCATGGTCAGGCTCTTGATTTCCACTTTGGAAGATAAGATACTTAGTTAGAAATGAATCAAGGGATCTGTTAGCTCACATCTTGTTTAAACACTAACATATCAGAAATAATACAATAAACTAAAAACACATTTGCAATGTGTATTAAATTCAGAAAAAAAAAAATAGAAGGAAGCTTTGGCTACAGAACATTCCCATGGGGGCGCCTGGGTGGCTCAGTGGTTAAGCCTATGCCTTTAGCTCAGGTCATGATCTCAAGGTCCTGGGAGTCCCACATTGGGCTCTCTGCTCAGCAGGGAGCCTGCTTCCCTCTCTCTCTGCCTGCCTCTCTATTTGTGATCTCTCTCTCTGTCAAATAAATAAATAAAATCTTTAAAAAAAAAAAAAGAATATTTCCATGGTTTCAAAAAAATGAAGCTGTGTAACTAAGAAATACTTATCCATTAATTGTTAGGTATCAGGCACTGAACTGGTTGGTAGGACACAGAGATAATTAACAGAAGATTCCAGTTTTGCAGGTATTCACTTTTACTTAAAAGAAAGCCTTAAAATCAAATATCTACAAAACCATGTGATGTGAGCCTATAGAAGTCCAAGTATTAAGTAAGCCTAGGGAGGATGCAGGTGGTGAAATGCAGATGATGTAATGACATCACAGTTGAGCTTTAAGAGACAGATTTGCCAAATAGGAAGCAATCATGCATTCCATGTGCATGATCTTGTTATTTTTTGCTTTTCTATAGAATAAGAGATTTAAAATATTTACACTTTTATTTGCTTCAGTTTGGAGAAAAGCAGCCACTATTCTTCTTTGTGCTTTTATAAAACTAGAAAATAAATTATGTGTATTTACTTTTCAAAACTAAAAGTAAGTTCTGTATTATTTAATGATCTTCAAAAATTGTAACTCATAAAACACAACTACAATTTTAAAACTTGTTAAAACAGGGGCGCCTGGGTGGCCTAGAGGGTTAAGCCTCTGTCTTTGGCTCAGGTCATGATCTCAGGGTCCTGGGATCAAGCCCCACATCAGGCTCTCTGCTCAGCAGGGAGCCTGCTTCCAGTCTCTTTCTCTGCCTGCCTCTTTGCCTCTTTGTGATCTCTCTCTGTGTCAAATAAATAAATAAAATCTTTAAAAATAAAAGAAAAAAGAAAAAGAAAATAGACTTGAATCAGTTATAAATAAAAAAAAAAACTTGTTAAAACAAGCTAAATCAACAACAGTCTCCATGATGAAGGAGGGTCTGAAAAGCAAAACAATTTGTGAAATGTTGGTACCTTGCTGAAAAGAGATAAAGAATTATAAATGACTTAACTGTCTGCGGAAGCAATTGGTAGTCCAAACTGGGGAAAATTTTGGAACAGAAAAGGCTAGAAAATAACCTTGACATAATAATTAAAGGAGAAAATCCACTCTGTTTGACTAGGTTATCAGTGCAGACAAGATGTTTTGAGGGGCACTTAAGAAAAGAGTTCTCTTTACCTTCATTAAGAATACAAGCATCATTCAAGAAACTTGCTTGTATTCTTAATGAAGGTAAAGCTACTTCAAGGTAGCTTCCAAAGAGATAGAGAGATGCATGGGTTGAGAAGGCAAAGAAATAAAGAACTTAAATATTATATTTAAGAAGAAACTTTAGGGATCATCTGGTCATAAAAATTCATGGTTAGTAAGTATACCAGAAGTTTATCAAGTTTTTTGAAAGAAATTAGCAGACTTGTCTAAGAAATCTTTAGACTTTAAAAGTTTAGGGGGTGCAACTGCGCTACTGGGTATTTACCCCAAAGATACAGATGTAGTGAAAAGAAGGGCCATATGTACCCCAAAGTTCATGCAGCAATGGCCACAATCGCCAAACTGTGGAAAGAGCCAAGATGCCCTTCAACAGATGAACGGATAATGAAGATATGGTCCGTATATACAATGAAATATTACGTCTCCATCACAAAGGATGAATCCAACTTTTGTAGCAACATGGACGGAATCAGAAGAGATTATGCTGAGTGAAATAAGCCAAGCAGAGAAAGTCAAATATCATATGGTTTCACTTACTTGTGGAGCATAAGGAGTAATATAGAGGACAGTAGGAGAAGGAAAGGAAATGTGAACTAGGGTAAATCAGAGGGGGAGATGAAGATGAGAGACTTTGGACTCTATGAAACAAAATGAGGGTTTTGGAAGGGAGGGTGTTGGGGATGGGTGAGCCTCGTGGTGGGTATTAAGGAGGGCACATATTACATGGAGCACTGGGTGTGGTACATAAACAATGAATCTTGGAACACTGAAAAAATAAAATAAATTATTATAAAAAAAGTTTAGGGGAAAATGCTTTCATAAGCCTGCTTCCCCCTCTCTCTCTGCCTGCCTCTCTGCCTACTTGTGATCTCTCTCTCTGTCAAATAAATAAATAAATAAAATCTTTAAAAAAAATCCTTAGATTTTTTTTCAAACTTGCATAAGCAATAAGCAGAATAAAAATTCACATAGGCTCTAAGAAGTAATGTACTCTCAAAGTGACGTGGATTAAAAATAGCTCAGGAAGAAGCTTGAGATGAGATAAGGGTCATATAAAACAACAGACTAGGGAATTCCACGAGAGAGCAAATCTAAAAAAAATAATCAAGGAACTTCCTTTTCACAAGAACACTCGGGGGTCCTCAACAACCATTCATTGTTCACATGATTGTTACAGACCAGTGATCCTTCTGTACTCTCAGTTCTCTCCTTTTCCTAATGGAAGTTATTATTGTGGCTATTCTTCAGTAAGTGGCCTCTTCCAGAGAATTCTTACAGATGATCACTTCCAGTACCAGTGGCAACCAGTCTATTAGAATTCAGGGTCTACAATGAAACCACCCAAATGTGATCATCACGCAAATAAAGCAGCCAGGGTCAATGCAATCTAATCTCCCACACTCATTCTAACAAATTCTAGCACTTCTTAAGTTTAAATGAAAACCACTTAGTGTCAAAAAAGTGTGTCAAGCAGACAAGCTGTTTTTTGTTTCTAATTCAAAAGCTTGATTATGTTTCTTTTTTTTTTTTAAAGATTTTTTTTTTTATTTGACAAAGAGAAACACAGCCACAGACGGAACACAAGCAGGGGGAGTGAGAGAGGGAGAAGCAGGCTTCCCGCTGAGCAGGAAGCCTGATGCGGGGCTCGAACCTGGGTCTCCAAGATCATGACCTGAGCTGAAGGCAGTCGCTTAGCCAACTGAGCCACCCAGGCACCCGCTTGATTATGTTTCTAATGGTGAAGACTTGATCTGTGAAGGTGCAAATGCATCTAATTATAGATAGAATAAAAAGATATTCAGAAATATAGTCAAAAGATTAAGTAATCTACTTATTCTAAAGCCACTAATAAATCTGGAGTATTATTCAATACTATAAATAAAGATCAATTTCTCAAGCCTAAAAATAGCTCCTTGTATCCAGAATACAAATACGGAAAGATAATAACTATGTTAGCTGTATTTATATCAGATGAAGAGCACTGACTGGAAACGAAATGTTACTGTATCATTGATGGCCCATGTGTTAGTTTCCTAGGGCTGCTTAACCAAAGTACCACAGCCGGGGGAGCTTGAACCACAAAAATTCATTGTGTCAGAGTTCTGGAGGCTGGAAATCTGAAATCAAGGTTTCAGCAGGACTGGTTGGATCTGAGGGCTGTCAGCGAAGAATTTGGTCCAGGCTGCTCTCCTTGGCTTTGTCTTCCCGTCTGTTTCTGTATCCAAATTTACCTTTTTTTTAATAAGGATGCCAGTTGTATTGGATTAGAGCCCACCTCAATGGCCTTCTTTAGTCCAATTACGTCTATACAAGCCCTGTCTTCAAATAAGGTCATATTCAGAGGTCCTAGAGGCCAGGACTCCCAACGCTTCTTTGTTGGAGGGGGAGGAATACAATTTAAGCCATAACAACACTACAGTCTCAAAGGTTTCTAGGTGACAAACACCTATTTCCATGGATGAAATGCTAATAACTGAACTGAAAAAAATTTTTCTATGGCTTTATAACCTCCAAACCAACTGGTTTCAATTCCAATGCCCCAACCCCCACTACGCCTTAATAATGAGGGTATATACTGAATTCCTTTACCCTTTTGGGGAAATACCTAGTATATGTAAGGGTAAACACAAATCTAAAAAATAAATGAATTTCTATTATGCCAAAAGAGAAGAAAACTCCATCCTTCCTCCTTTTATTTCCTAGAACATTTCCTTTAGAAAATTTGCGATTGTAAATCCTTTCTCTGTTGCTTTCAGAAGGATGCAAACCTTTTGAAAACCTGAATAATCTCTAGCCAGTTTTGTATCTCAGTGAAGTCTTTCCTGGAAGCCTTAGAACTATCTTTCTGAGATGTGAACATAAAGCATCCAGTCTCTCTGTTTCTCTGGGAGGTTAGTCTATGTATCTGGCTGCAAGTTGTAACCGCTTGCTTGTTGCCAAGATACAAGAAGTTTTATCTTTCCTTTATGTTAAGACAATTAACATATATGCAAATGATTGTATTTGCCTAGCTATATAAAAGAGTGAGATGCCTTTCTGTTTTTGTAATCTCTTTAGTGGATTTCTTGAGATGTATATCACAGCCTGGTTTAATGCTTCTTCAAGTAAAACTTTCCTACATTTGTGAAAAGCATTTCTAGGTTGGGAGAAGACTTTATTTTTAATGAACTCTTCAACAAATATCAAAATTTCATATTGTTCTTTTTCCCTAGGGTAATAGACACACAATAATATAGACACACACACTCTATACAATTAAAAACATCTTCCACAATTACAGCCTTGAAACATCCACTCGGCATAAAATTGAATACACAGAATGAAGTATTTATTAGTGATATCTACAATAATTTATAATTATGTTTGTAGTACCATTTTTTTGAATACTGATTACATGCCAAAACTGGGCTGAGTGTTTTGGATAGATAATGTGGTGTAATCTTTGCAATGATCCTAGGATTTAACGATTACCACTATTTCTAGAGAAGAATCCCAAAGCTAAATAATTTAGGCAGGTTCCATTCCTAGACAGTAGTAGAG
Organism: Spilogale gracilis; assembly: GCA_004023965.1. NCBI lineage: Eukaryota > Metazoa > Chordata > Mammalia > Carnivora > Mephitidae > Spilogale > Spilogale gracilis. The sequence continues at coordinate 35,840 of PITA01017756.1, read as the reverse complement.
ACATGGACCAATCTGACTTCAAAGCCTATTCTCTTCCTCACGAGGTAATCCAAGTTTGACATGAGGGAGACCATCAGATGCCGTGTCAGTACTGACTCCAGCTGGATTCCTGGGAACTGGGTCAGCCATGGGCGCTAAGCCCATTCAGCCATGCTTGCCACCCTTTCTATGTTGTTAGAGCAGTGCGGCATCATGGACACTTTTTGTCCTGAACATTAATGTCTTTAAGATTCTCTTACTGCACTGACTTGAGAGCTCTATAATCTTGAAAAAATTGTTTCACCTGTCTTACCCTCAGTTTCCTCTTCTGAAGGCGGGGCTTAACAACAAGTTAACTATGACTACAACAGTGGGAAGGCTCTACTAACATATCATATGTGAATGGCTGTGACTGAAGATAAAAAATCAACAAACCTGACTGCAGTAATGTCCTTACTCAGTAATATTTCTCCTAGGAACTAGGACAGTGTTTGGCATAACAGTCAAAATCAAACGAAAAAATGAACTAACCAAACAATAAAAACAACAACAAGTGTAAGGCATTGTTACCTGTACCTCTTTATATTTTCATAAACAATAAAGATGGCATAGATTTAACACATTTTTACATGAATAAGATTGAATCTTATTGTTTTCTTTTACATCAGATTCTTCCAATATACTAGTATCAAGCAAATGCTGGGTGCAAAATCCATTTATAGCCACACTCAGGCTAGACATTAAGAATGGAAACCAGACCTCTACGTCCACATAGCATGACTTTACAATCCTACTTTGTCCATTCACGTTACCCTGATCTGTTCCCAAACTTAATCAAACCCCCATTCCAAAGACCCTCATTAAGTAAGGTTTCCTATACTCAAGAAGCTTTGACCTTGCTTCCCCAGTTCTGGCGCATTGCCAAAGCTCTCTGGAGGTGAGGGTCTCCCTTACCTAAGGAAGCAATAAATTCAGCCTTGTCTCAGTTTGTGTTGGTGACATTAGGGAAACAGACTTTAACAAAGTCTACAAGTTTTCTAAGGCCTTAAGGATTCCTTTAAACTTCAAAGCCCTCTATAAACACAGATTTATTGATATAGCAATTGTAATATTAATATAACTGACATTATAAGTGAGTATATGCATTCTTGTTGCATTTAACTCTTTCATAAATCACGCTTTCACTTTACAATAAATGATGAGAGAACAAGATACTTTCATTCTATTCACTTGTGATACAAATGGTTCAAATCCATCATTTCACATTAAAAAATTGTAAATTAACATTTTAGCTCCAAAATAAGAATTCAAAACAGCACTTTTATTTTTACTACTTCACGGCATTTCTTTCTATATATAGGAATTTCAGAGTTGCTCTTTCAGGAAAAATAGTTAAATGCAACTTCCTTAATATGAAGTCTTACCTTTTCCAGTTTTGAAAGAGCAAGAGAGTAACAGTCTTTGGCTCTGAATTGCATGAATCTCATGTTGGCTGGGTGGGTAAGTTCTGTGATAATACTGAGACTGGAAAACAACCTACATTTAAAAAACAACAACAACAACAACAAAAAACAAAAAAAAACATTTGCATTACACTTACAATCCAATATGGCATTTTTTTACATCAACATATTTATGAGTAAGTGATTCCCAGCCTTAGGTATAAAACTACATTCAATCACAGCAGGAGGCATTGCCACAAAAACTGTCTATATAATATAATATAAACGGAACACTATTTTCCAAAGAATATTTTAACCAACATTTTAGCACTGTAAGAAAAGTAAATTTAGTAATTTGACTTTCATTAGGCATTTCTCTCTACAATTATGAAATGGCATAGAATAGAAACTCATGAAGCCGATTTAAGAAGTTACAAGGTGACTTTGTGGATAATGTTAAAATTGAAATTTATAAATGAATATGCTGATTGACAAAGATGTCACATGGCATGATGAGCTTATTGTCTATGATATCAGTTCTTTGATCTTCTAAGTTTCCTATCCTCATAGTCTGCAATTTTAAATATCAAATATTGTTACAATGAATTTCTGAGAAGAGAAAATATTTTAGCTGAAATAATATTTCATTATAATGAATTGAGGCCAAGGTTCAATTGATAGTGTTATTCTAAAAGGATCCTAACCTTTGCATTAACTTTCTTCCTATTCACCTCCTTCCCCTAAAACACACGCGCACACACACCTGCACACACACACACAATAATAATTGTCACATCATAACCTCATTATTGTTATTTTTATTTACAGAGGGCAATATTTAATACCTACGTTAACAAGTGATTATCAAGTGTTTAATATTGGACAGCTCTGGTCTCCAGGACATAAAAACAAGTACAAAGTGAAATTTTTGCCTGTAAACTAGACCCTACTACCTATAGGAAGCTACAAAAATTTATAAATCATAAATTTGTACATATTTTTCTAGAGATGATAAATATAACTGCCTGAGTCTTCACAGATTATGTAGAATTAAGACGCCAGTGAATGGATAGCTCATGAGAAGCATCTAGGACAGTGCTGAGATATAAGGCCAGAAAAGTAATTTGTGAGAAAAACATAGTTGCAAACCAATGAAAATTTTTTTCATCTTTTAGGAAATTTTCATTTTCTCTGAGAAATATACATTTATCTTTCATAGATATTATTATTCTAACTTTGGATACATTTATGATTACTTGAATGGATATAATCCCTTTTTAACACATTATATCAAATATAAATATATATAGATATATATTTGAGGTCTGAGTAAGAGTGAGTGGTAATATACTAAGTGACCTGGTCATTGTACTTAAGTGACGTGTAGAGTAGAAATTAGATAGAAGCAAAAAAAAAAAAAAAAAATGTATATGATGTACCTACCTATTCTGTTCTATATAAATGAACCTATATTGTTATTTTAAATTGAGAAAATGAATGCACTAAGTCTGCCACCTAGTGAAAATCTATAACTAAATAATAAATAATGAAATGTTTTATTGCATTTCTTTTTACATCTACAAAGTATTACTTACATTCAGTAATAATACTTTTATAAATTTGGTTTGTATTTAATTATATATCTTTAAAATACTAATCTACAAATCTATTTCTGGGCCTTAAGATGGCCAAAAACACATTCTGAATATAAGCCATTTTATAAACAAAATGATGTAAAAGTTTGTCTTTCCAAAGTATGAGGATCATAACAAAGCAATATTACAGTTGAAAAATAATGTTTTTTTCTATTTAAAACTTTTCTACAATTATTTTATGTTCTGATTGAATGGTGTTAAGCATCACTGAGGAGATGTACAAAATCTCTATGTAATAGTTCTCTGCCTGAATTAATTTATTCAAAAACTATTTTGGGGGCGCCTGGGTGGCTCAGTTGGTTGGACGACTGCCTTCGGCTCAGGTCATGATCCCGGAGACCAGGGATCGAGCCCCGCATTGGGATCCCTGCTCCGCAGGAAGCCTGCTTCTCCCTCTCTCACTCCCTTTGCTTGTGTTCCCTCTCTCACTGTGTTTCTCTCTGTCAAATAAATAAATAAAAATCTTTAAAAAAACAAAAAAACAAACAAAAAAAACCAAAACTATTTTTGATAGACATACCCAGTTATGCTAACCAATACAGAGATGAAAAACACATCGTATACTCTACTTCCCAGACCACTGGGAGAACTCTGAGACTAGCTGCAATTATATATGCAAGCAAAACAATCATAAGGACATACAAATCTGGAGAATATTTACATTGGAGAGTATTTTTATTTTCATAAAAATACTGAGCTAGTGTGCTATACTATTGGTTTTGATCTGTCATGGTGGCTGGGAATGATGTTTCTGAGTAACTGGGGTATGCATTGTATATAGTAGGTACACACATACACTTAGATACATGAAACACTGGTTTTAGACAACAATTGACTATCAACACTAAAATAAATATGAATTTTTTTTTTACAAAGGGTTTTTAAACATTTTAGGTCTGAGTCTGAGTTAGTAATAAATGAGACTATAATAAATACCAGATATGTCTTGTATTTAAATTTATCCATGTAAACCAATCAAAATAATAAAAATATGTTTTTGTACTATATAAAGGAATCATTCTTGTATTTATACAAATTCATTATCAATATTTTCAATTATATCATTTTCCATGTGTATAGGTGTGTAATTTCTACAATGAGGTTGTGACCACTTGTGCCAAGCCGAAGATAATGTTCCCTTTTTTATTGTTATTTTTTTGGCTTGCCATTTAGCGTCCTGGGGATGCAAGTCTTTTAACTGGGCGGCTCTCCCTGCTCATACTTTCCCCCCTCCCGCCGCAAACCACTTTTCACATTGTAGCTAAAACAGTATTTTAAAACTCCATCCTTCAGTGGTTTCCTTCCTGTTATTCTTTGTAATGAAAATCAACTTGCTGCAAAGTTCTGCAAAGCCAGTACCTCAAAGCCTTTGGTTATGCTGCCCCCAAGTGGCACACTCGCCTCTTCTCTTTGCCTGCTTAATTTATCTTGCAGGTAAAAAATGATTAATTTCTCAGAGAGGTGTTCCTTGATCCACTGGACTAGGTCATATATTCTTGTGGTCTGGATCTATATAATATTCTTTTTTTTTCCCATACTTGCCACGCTTAACCATTCTCCAGTTCAATTTTTAAATGACCTGTTTAATATGTTCCTGGCTTAGACTATCAGCCACCCAAGGCCAGGATGCTTTATTCCCTACTGATCACTGTCTGCCTTCAGCCCCACGCAGCCCCACATAAGCATCCTGTAGAGGCCCCACACTTACTAGATGCTCAATAATACCACTGAATAAATCCCAATTGCATGTGTTTGCAGAGGTCCTCCTGACCTAGACTGGGTTAATGCGGAATTTCTCTGTTCCCAACAGGTCACAGACTTGACTGAATGTTTCCACTGGCAGAGCACTAGTTATCTTAGCAGTTTGATCAGCTAAATTTTAGGGGAAAAAAGCAAACACAAAAATATCTTCATATTAAAACAAAATCAGTCCAAGAGACTTCTGAACTCACTCTTAAATTTTTACAATGTAGATAAATCAATGCTAAATCAATTAAATAAAGAGACCGCTAGATTGAGAAGTCCTAATACTTTAGCAGGCCACGTAAGCAAGCCAACACTTCCACCTATAAATGGCTCAAGGCTAAGAAATCAAAACCAAATCATAGTCAGGTTGGCTTTCTTGAATAATACTACTGCTTAAGTTGTCGCCAAATAATTTCCTTGCTTTGCTCCTGAATCTTCTCACTTAAGTCTTTCATTCCTGTCCTTGGAGTGTTTCTAACCACTACCTAACTGTGCTGCCAGATTTGAACTGATTTTTTACTCAGATAAACTCTTAAAATTTTTACTATGCCTTAGTTTATTTTTTAATATTAACAAGTATTTACATTTATACCCATTCTGTATTAAACTAAGGTTTAACTATCCTGTGTGCTCCTTAGAAAAATGTCAGCTTCTCAACTTCTAGAGAAAGTTTTCTCATCTTTCCTTTTCCTAATGCACAGACTTAAGGCCATTGGTTTGAATCAGCCATTTTTTTTCTATATAGGATAGGATGAGCCAGTAAAGTTGCCTTCAATGTTGCTTTTTTCCCTAGTTAAATGAGAATAATGAGACATGCCATTGACATGCCAAACCTTTCCAAAGCATTTGTTTTTAATTCAAGGCACATTTTTGGTGGTTGTTTAAATTTAGTTGAGATATTAACACTTGTTTATAAAAATGTAAAAACAGTCAATATTTTCAAATATACCAAATACTTTTCTGGTAAAACTTTAGCAAGAGAAACTTAAATTTTTTAAAGTGAGAACCTGCTTTTCTTTCAATTTGGAAAACAGCACAAACTTCAGGAGCAATCATCAAATATTTCAATGTTTAAACTTTGTATGCCAAGCTCTAGACTCTGATTGTGGAAAATGGAATACTTCCTGAGTGGGTTCTCCGGAAGAAACATTCAGGGGCCAAGCTGGCAAATCCGTAATTGCCACACTGGATAAAGGCACACTGGACTGTGTCATCTGGTTTTCAATTACAAAACTACCTTTAAGTTATAAATACAATTCCAGATGAAAAGGAGTTTTCCCCATGCCTCCAACTCTCCTCTAACTCTTCTTAAACCCCACTCTCATCCCCCAAATAAACTGCTAGTGCATTAATGAGATTCTTCTATTTTTGCCTTTGGTCTTTTGGGACTAACTCTGAAAGATCCTTGGACAATCTGGAAGGAATAAAGACCTGCCAAGTGAAGCTTTATGTCCTACTAAGGCAAGCGTTCAAGTTCTCAGTGTGAGCTTCTCAGTAACAGCAAATTTAACCTCACTGCAGACCGGCAAATGGGTGACACCAGTTACATCAATAATTTGTGAACTAGAGCACCGTTACTTTCATTTCATACTTGAATTCCATTTCATTCTTGTCTCCTGGGTCTAATACAGCAGAGACTGAAGATTTTTCTAACATATTCCTTAAGTCGTTTTAAAAGCTGAAAATGCAAAAGTCAAAATGCCCCCACATAAAAATGGAATGTCAAAATAATCACGTTAAAATGGCACGGGCCCAAAGAGCTACACAGCCCTTTACAAATGCTAAAATAAAATGCAGCATTGTCTTATACAGAGCAACAGCATAAGGTCATCTTAACTTGCTAAATCCATACAGATGCCGAGCAGATTAGAATTTGGTTCTCCTTTGAGGAAATTAATGATGTTCATGAAGATAAAAGGACTGGCTGAGATATTCTAGAAATACTATTATTGAAATAAATTTCTAGGCCCAAGACGGAGCTTCTCCTGCTGGGTTGCCATGTCAGCAAACTAAAACTTAAATAACTTCTGTGTCTCTGTGATAAAATTAATTTGCATATCAGGACCCACAACACGGAGGTTGCCCCAGTGGACCCCTCCACACCACATATCTAAACTTAAGTCAGTGAATACCTATTAAGGAAACCTAATATACATACACCAATCTCAATCCTCCAAATCAGCTTTAGCTGGCTCTGCTTATGATAGAAAACAGGACTGACTAGCCTGGACAGGAAATGCCTGACCTCCTAGCCCATCATGCCCTATTGAAAAGGTGCCCCGGTGGCACCTGGGTGGCTCAGTTGGTTAAGCCACTGACTTCGGCTCAGGTCATGATCCCGGAGACCCGGGATCAAGTCCCACATTGGGCTTCCTGCTCGGCAGGAGGCCTGCTTCTCCCTCTCTCACTCCCCCTGCTTGTATTCCCTCTCTGGCTGTGTTTCTCTCTGTCAAATAAATAAAATCTTTAAAAAAAAAAAAAAAAAGAAAAGGTGCCCCTTCTAACATTCTATAAATCTTACTCTTGCCCCAAATCTCTCCAGAAAAGTGTTCCACTGCTTGTGAGGCACTGTACTTCCCCAATCCACAGGCTGTTTTCCTTTGAATAAAGGCCATCAAGCTCGTGACTGAATTGTTTTAGTTTTGTCATTTGACACTCATATGCTCCACATGACGGAAGCCCGAAATGCCAAGCCAACCCTAGGCTCTACACTTTGTTCTTTGTTCCTTATTCATTGTCTGTTTTTCTCTTCCTTATTCCTTGTTCTTTGTCCTGTAAGAGCTTCCTGTCTCCCACCCTCTCTGGACCCTTAGGAATGGAGACCAACCACTTCATGAAGTGTTAAATAAAGTCTATTTATATCACTTAAACTGTCTTCTTTAATCATTTTTAAGACTATTCACTCTTGCATACTCAACATTCCCTTGGAGATGGAGCATTATGCTTTAATCCTAAATAGTTTGATATCCAGCCACTGTGATAAGATTTTTGGTTTCTTATTGCTCACTTATGATGAAAACTGAATTCTACCTCTGGAGTTGGTCCTCTCTCTCTAAGGAATTTCATGCAAGGTAGTGGGCAAAGAACCTGAAAGAAAATTGGGAGCAGAGGAAGGGAGAATGGGAAAGAGAGTTGAGATTGGTATTAGTGCACAGTAGAGAATCAGTAATTATCTGTTTAGGGTTTCAGCACAGGGCTGTAATGATTGATCTTGGAACTTAATCTGGTAAGGAGGCAAGAAAAGGTTTCAGGTGACTAAGGGCAGTGAAAAGGTATTTGAACTGGTGGATGGGAGGTGCCAGTGCAGACACAGCACTATTAAGAACCGGGGGTGTTAGAGGAAGCAAAGTGGAAAATAAGCAGTAGTACTCCCAGACCTGAAGGAAATTGAGAGGTTGGAGGGGAACATTATTGGTCCTTCAAGAGAAAGGCTATGACCAGGAGAACAGGTGGCTAAGGTAAGATACTGAAAGGATCATCTACAAAGAATTGTTGAAATCGTCAGAAACTGTGGTAAAAACAGGGTTGTCAAGAGTCACAGTGAATCAGGAACCAAAATCTCCAAGGCATGTGGGAAAGTGACTTCAAAAGTGGTAACTGACTGCACCAATAAAATGAAATAGCCAAATCTGTATGATTTGTCTATATAAATAACACTCCATACATCACAGAACCTATCAATGTCTTACTTTTATACTTCATTATGTAAGACTAGCCTAGTTTATCATGCATTGACCAGCAGCTTAAGGACTACTCGCTTAAAAGGTTTCACAGATTTTTTTTTTTCCTGAAAAATATTGTTATGTACTTAGTGAAATAATGATAAGGCCACAACATAGGTATCTGCTTTTAATCATTCTGGTCACTTAGTTTTAAAAGATTAGAGCCTTTGCACCTTTCAGTAAGATGGGTATTCATTGTTATTTATTTATTATTATCTTGAAATCAAAATAACTCATTTATAGAGTATATAATAAAAGCCAAGTCAAATCAATAGAAACTTGACCGTAATAAAAAATAAACCATAATAGAAACAAACTCATGTTAAGTTGAAAATTAAAATGGTATGTTTACTCAAACGAACCGGGATCCTCTCCTGTTAAAAATATAACCAGCTTTTTTTTTTTAAAAAAAGTAACCAGCTTTTGCGATGCATGCAACCAAAAAATATGGTTTCACTTTGTTCACTGGCTATAAATATCATCCCTCTGAATTAATTTTCCACTTGTAATTTCTTTTTTCATTCTCTAGAGAAAAAAATTACTTACACGTCTGTCATATTTTAAACATGTGCTACGTGACCTTTAAATGTACCATTTCATTTAGCTCAATAACTAGTTAGCTATATTCTAAATGAACTCCCTCATTACAGTAACTTTAGAGGGTACATTTTTTTCCCTTCTGGAACAAAAGGTTCTTATGCAAGTTCAGAGTAAATTTTCCAGATGCTGTGACAGATTCATCACCTACCTAATTTCTGGTGCTTCCATTAACACTGCAAGAAGGGTTAATTATTTTCCACATGCATTTTATAGATGAGGGAAACGGAATTTCTGTGAGTTTAAGAAATATAGTTAAAGTCACATAGTGTCTGCTGGAGCCTCAGGGATAGAGATGCTCGATGAAGTTTGTTACTATACGGTTCCAAAGTCTGGCTTTTCTATTTTGTCACATGAAAGTGATCATGATAGTGCTAATAATTACAGTCACTAACACTGAGTAACTGAAAACTACCAACCATATACTATGGTATTATATATTTTTAAATCCCAAACAATCTTGTGATTGAGACATTGAGGTTTAGAGAAGGAAAGTAATTTGCCTAAGGTCATATAATAAATAGTCAACTTAAGTGGGACTCACACGTAGGCTTTCTCTTCCAAATTCTGAACTCAAACAACAAATTGATAATTACCCTCAAAAAATATATGCTTTGCTACAATATGAAGGTGTAAAGGTAGGACAAGGGGAGATGATGATAGAGTTCAGATGGTTTCATTTACTTCCATCATTTGGTAAGCTCAGATATTGCCTTTAGACTTCCACAAAACTCACAAAACTAAACTAATGATCTTTTAGATATTTACATTTTAAAATGATTTCAGAAAGAACCATTTCAAGTGACAGTGGTATGCTCATTTATAGGTAATTTTGACTTTGCTTATAGCATGGACATTTCTCTGCTTTTCTTTCTTGTCCAAAGATAAGCATAATGGACATTCCTATCTGGGTAAGTTTATTGAGGCAAGACAGGAAAATAGTGAGGATAAGGTTATGATTTGGCTCTCAACACGGGTAAATGACCTGTTCACAGCTTTGCAATATCTCATTCTTAGTAAACCAGATTGTAAACACATAGTTTTGGCCACTGCCAGGCATAAAACCAAAATTAGATCATGCATGATCTGTCATAAATCTTGACTGCAACTGCACAGGATTTAGAATTTGTTATTGTTAAACTACACCAGAAAACAGATTTGTTATTCTATTTATTTTTAAGAGAATGACTCTGAGTTAAAAATTAACCATACGGTGCCAGTCATACATTGGAGGCTAAATAAGCATTTGTTTTAGGACCAAATGAATGAACATAACTTCAGCGTAAGTATCTCATGTTCATTCCTTATATACAGAGTCAGAGTCAAATATTTCACCAATATTTAGCAGTAAATAAGCCACAGGGCTGAGTTATTGAGACCTTTACCTGAAAAGGGTCTGTACATTTACAATCGTTTTAGCGTCGGCCATGTAGTCTTCCTCCGCACTCATGGTACTCTCTTTGTCCACAACCACCATGTTGGCAGCAAAAGTCACTCCACACCTGAGTAAATCATCTAGGCTTTGATAAAAATTAACAGAGAAGAATGGACTTTCAATATAATCATCGTATGAGGATCAGAGTTTGCTTATCCACTACACTTGTCCTGGCTGCCCTTAGAGATGGCTTTCACACAATTTGCCCTGGTAGATAGATGTTGATGGGAATTAAAATATAGTATTCTGCGCTGACATGAAATAATTTCTATCTTTGAGCTGTGTATGCTTCATTAGATCTTACCTGTTTCAAAGCATTATGTGTTAAGGAATTTTATTTAATAATACTTATTTATATTAACTAAAACATGAAGAACACCCACTTTGCAGTCAAATAGAAATAAAGCGTGTTAGAACTGTGTTTTTATGGTTAGCACACTATTTCAAAGACAAGACATTTATATATTTTCTTAAATATTTAAATATATTTTCTTATATATTTTCTACTTTTGGTAAGAGTAGAAATGAATACTTATATTAATTTAGATGGTCTAGCCCCCCAAAAGAAATATTAAACAGTGAAGTATTTATTTTTAAATATATATTATTTCTTTGTGTAAAGCTATGCGTTAAAGATTGGTTCTACATAGCCATGAGGGTGAAAAATATATAAATATCAGTCATATTCAAACTTACCATTCAGCTAGCCTAAAGTTTTTGAGCCAGTGATCAGATAGCCTGATTTCTTTGATTGTGTGAAATAACTGCTAAACCAGGATACAAGTTCCTATGAATTATAATAGTCTCCCCTTGCACTCTACACTAGCATTCTCCCACTGAATTAAAAGAAAATGTTGCCATTGAAGTTGACACAAAGAAACCACTCTCTCCCTGACTCTGCTTCACACAAACTAGAAAAATACAACTGAATCTTATAAAGGAGACTAAACCTGAAGGAGTGTAAGAATGTTCTAGGTACAAAATTGATTGAAGACAGAGAAGAATTGGGCTAATCGATGCCCATATCTTCTGATTTAAAATAGAAAGTAGAGAACTTAAAAAACAATAGTAACTTTCTGCTTCTTAAATTGCAGATAAGTTCCTTGAGGATCTTTTTCTAAGTGTATGATTGGTTGAACTAGCCACATCAAGTGAGAGAGTATTACCAAAGCTCTGAGTCCAAGATCCCCAGTAGTACAGAGAAAAAATATTTTGCTTGATTCGGAACAATGTTCTGTGGCAGAGATTTTATGGCTAAAACTTTGGAAACAGAATGTTATTCCAAATAAATTTCCTGTGATGAAAGGGGCCAGGGCCATAATTTCCGATCAATATGATGATCAAGTTTAATCACTAGAAATACTTTATTTGGATGTTTCTTTTAACTCAGAAATTCATAATTATTCTTATATCTATTAAAATGCATTTTTAAAAAGGAAAGATATAGGTGGGAAATTAATGTGATATGGTCCTTTATAGGCCATAAAAATGATGCCCAGGTCATATACTTTCAATCCACTTTACTATAACTTTAAATCACTTTCTATTTCAGCTCTTATAGTCTTTTCCCCCCAATAAAAAAATATCTCTCCATTACAATTATCTATATAAGAAAAGGGAGGGGCGCCTGGGTGGCTCAGTTGGTTAAGCAACTGCTTTCAGCCCAGGTCATGATCCCAGAGACCCTCCCTGCTCGGCGGGAAGCCTACTTCTCCCTCTCTCACTCTCAGTCCCTCTGCTTGTGTTCCCTCTCTAGCTGTGTTTCTCTCTGTCAAATAATAAATAAAATCTTTAAAAAAAAAGAAAAAGGAAAGATAAAGTGATAGAAGATAAATTTGATTGTTAAAGAATATATAGATACAAGTTATGATGGGAAAAAGGAATATTTCATTAATATTAAGTCAATGAAGTTGAAACTTGACCAAAAAAAAAAAAAAAAAAAAGTCTTATGCATACCTGTGCTAAATAGCTAGCTAATAGCTACCTATATCTGTATGTATTGGTTAATTCCATACCCAAAATATTGGCTGCTGTAGTTTACGTATAACCTTGACAGGTAACTTTAGTAATTATGATTAAATATAAGTTTAAATCTATAGAAAATACATAAAATTGAATGGCATTTAAGAACGATGTAGAAACATTTTGTTCTTCAGGTTTTAACTTTAGATTATTTATTTTTATATTCCACTTAATATTATGTTTTACTCTTTTTTCCCCTTTTTTATCCGGCTACTAATTTATTCTTGCAACGCCAAGTCTGTCGTGAAGCCGCTGCCTATATTTTTATTCCGCAAGGGTGCTTTACACCGTTTGGCCACCAGATGGCTGCCTAAGGAAAAGGTCAGTATTCATGAAAAAAGAGATCATCTAAATGGCAACTTCCTTTTTACTGTTTCCTAAGCCTTCCTTTTCAAGAACTATAATGTGAACGTCTGAATATACAAGACTGTTTGTCTTTTAATTCATTAAAAGGTGCTTTTGGTTTTTTAACGAAAATTTCACAAACACTAGGGAAAGAGAAGAACACAATGAACCTCCATATTCCAGTCACCCAACCCAGATTCAACAATGATCAACTTGTAGCCTATCCTGTGTCATCTCTAATCATAAGAAGTTGATCCTCTCAGTTCTTTTCCTCACCATACAAACTACCACAGAGAAAGAATTCATTTCATAGTTTACATCAGCAAGGACAGGTGGGAGGTTTATTTTTTTAAATATTCTGTTTTTTTTTTTTTTTAATGAATTTCAAGAGTACTATCATCTCAAAGTAACATTAGTAAGGGTAAAATATAGGCTGATTTCACGTTTATGAATTTAAATAGTAATTTTAGTGCATGTAACTACATCTTAGTTAATTAGTATTAAGATATCTGATAATGCAAATTATATTAATGTGGAATAGAGGCTAAATAAATGTTACTCAGTTTGCTCTTTAATGTATCCCCAGTCAATAAAGACTTCCAAAGTTATAAAACTTTGTTTTTTCAATCTATAGGACAAAATATAATCATGAAAGTTCTCAATTAGTAACTTCAGCATTTTGTTTTCAAGGCTCTGACTGAACTTTTTTGTTTTAATGGAGAACTAGCACATTTCATAAGCATAGTAGTTTTATGATCTTTAGTTTTATATTTCTTATAAATCATGTTCATCCATATAAAAGAATTTGTATTTAATATTAACACATTGTACGCATCTGACTTTTTAATTAACAAATTTTTAGAAATTATATACCGATATATGTTACTAGAATAAAGGAAGCACTTAAAGAAATGCTCCACTTTATAAATTTGGCTTAAAAGGAGCATCTCTAAATTATCTGAAGATTTCTAGAAGTTATGACAATGATATCAATGCATCACAACATTGGACCGTTAGACTTTCTCTACCCCTAGGCCCATAGTAATAACATTATTGCTAGAGACAACACAAAACTGAAATAGCTTTAGAAACTAAACAAAAGTGACAAAATTCACATGCAGCAAGATTTGTTTTAATTCAACAACAGATTACTGCTTCAAAACTTTGAATACAAGATGTATAACACAAGAACATAAGCTCTGCATGCAAAATACACCGTATTTGCGGTACCGAAATGGCAAATTACACTCATCATGCAACACGGGGCCACAGCACGCGACAAATCACAGGACACCACACTGGTTAGTGTGCCAAAGATTTTGTCACCTACTTGTCAATAGAGCCCACCATGTAGTAAACCATTGGAAACCAACAGATTGCATCCAGAAAATGCATATCTGGCCTAAGTAGCAGATGGGTTACAAAATGAAACACAATGTCACAACAGTGGCAGCGCTTCTAGGGAAAGGAAGTAAGTTGACTTAGTTTGCATTTCCAAAACTAAACACTCTTTGCAAGATTAATTTTAAGTGTCTTTTTTCTTAACATTAATTAGGAAATATCATTTGTACTTGTTATGAATATACAATGCACTCAGAATTATAGAAACTTGTATTTCTGCTTTCTAAATCAGAAACATTATGGCATTATTCTACAAAAATATTGAATTGATATTCTTAATTATAACCAAAAATCTTATTAATGAATTTCAAAATTATTCATGCAGAATAAAATGAGAAATTAATGATTTTTTTCTCAGATGGCCCAAAGCATAGAGAACTAAATTAGCATGCTTATTAAGAGCACCTTTCTCTAAGGAATATACACAATTAAATACGACCCTTAATATATCAGGATATCAATCAATAAATATAGTATATGCACCCATGTAACACATCTATTAAAGAAAATTAAAATGAAAATAATTCACCCTTTAAATAATTGACTTACTCCATATCTATTGTTGAGCAAATATTTATTGAAATCATCACTTACATGCATATTTGAGGAAAGCATCATAAACCTGGATGCTTCCTTAAAAATCATTTAATCTATTGTATTCATTTTATGAAGTCATTAATTCTTTCATGCATATATTCACTCAGCAAATACATATCCAAAACTTTTTTATATAACAGACACTTCAGTATACTAAGGCTATTGTGTTACCTTGTACTATAAGAAATACAGTTTTTGGAACACAGGTATAAAAGTACACAATTACAATATGTATCTTAATCAGAAAAAATAAACAAAAGCTTGCACTCAGAAGGCAAAATCAGGGGGTCATTTCACAGAGGTTACGTTTAATTTGGATGTTTGTTAGTAAAGGAGAAGGGGAAATTCTAGGAAAAGGGAAGTGTAACACCTATAATAGCCCAGCTAGATGAAGTCTTTTCCTCCCTGACTTACTTTCTTCCTGCTGTTCATCCTTTTATCCCTTTACACTCTAAAGAAACAGAATGCACAATACAGTGAAATGAAAAAAGATGATCTTCCAAAGAATACCACTATTGTAATATTGTTCAGTTCCTCCCGTCATTATTTCTTTGTAGTCATTTTAAAAGGTCCTATATTATTACATATTATAAATGTACCATAGTTCATTTTAAAAATCCTCAACTATTCAGTTTGTAAGTTATTTTCACTTTTATACTACTTAAGTTACAAATTATTTCCAACATCTTGCTATTATAAATAATACAGGTCTGAACATCTTTGAATGACATTTTTCTGCATTAGTTTTTTAACCATTTCCCACAAAACATACATGGAAGGAATATTAGTGAATCACAGAATAAAAATATCTTTAAAGCTCATGAAGTGTATTCTTTTCAACAAATAGTAGCAGTCCCAGTAGCGATCTTTTTTATAGTGTCTTCTAGTTCACTTTCTGAGCACTGCTCTGTTTCTTAAAGATAAAAGTGTCATTCTCACTGTTGATTCAAGACCCTCCATGTCTCTCTTGCCCTACCTCGTGATTATAGAGGCACATATGAGGATGTCAAGTGCCACAAGCCTGGGGCAGTACTGAGATTTTGTGGTGATCTGAAAAATCATTTTGCCTGTGTCTTTTTTTTGGTTGTTACTTTGTTTCATCTCCCTTTACTCACATATGGTTTTAGTTAAATAAAGTGAGTAGCTCAATAACTTATGTGGCAGAGATGGGTCCATAAAACTTCCTTATTAATTGCATATATATTAACTAATTCAATATTATATAGTATAATTACATCAATATATAGAATATAATTTTTATATATAATCATACACACACACACACACACACACACACACACCCTGACTGGAATAACTACACTTTTAATCTGACTCATTCTTTTAAATTTAGATCATTTACATTTCTTTATGCTATCTTCTGTATTCTAAAGCCTAGTAAAGCAAGAGTAAATAATGTTATTGAAAAAGTCAACCTAATAGAGATACTGATAATCTGTGTAATAAATAGCACTAGGGTCACTGAGGACAAAGCTAGCCCTCACTTCATGCCAACCCTTCTGTTAGAGTTAAAACTGAAAATATGCCCTTTGTATTTTGTTGCTTGTCCAGTGCGAATCACAAAAGTCACTTAGACATCAAAATTATTGCTTTGTTTTAAGAAACTTGTGGATTTTCCCCCCATGCAATTCTGCCACAGATGTGTATTTACAACGTGTGAACAATCTTTCACATCCTCAGAAATTACTTCAGGATTTTCACTGTGGGAGCATGGTTCACTTTTCCGTGGATTTAGCTGTGTTACAAGGTAATTCAAGCCCCTGAAATCTAGTAGATATATAATCTTGATGAAGCACATTTAATGTGGGGAGTCTAATGTGCCATACTTTTTGCAAAATGTAACTTGCATAGCAAATAGATTTATCTACTACTTCTATTGATAAAGATAGTTTATAACCAAACTGAAATATCAAGAATATAGCAATTGTACATTTACATGCATTATGTTAACTCACTTAAATAAATTGGCAATAGTGTTCATGTCACTAAGCTGCTTAGTAGCTAATGAGTAACATAAATGATATCATAGGTTCTTAATAGTCTAATCTTTCTAATTATTGAAAGTTAATTGGCAAGCATAACCTTTACATTGAAAACCACTAAGCAAAAACATAAAACATTAGAATAAAATGTATGTATTTTTTAATCTGAATGCTAAATAGAGAAGATCTATGTTGGAAATTACATTATGGAAAAGTAGTAAAAATAATTGCATATTTAACTATAAAGCTCATCACAAAAATTTTAACATATAAGAAAAAACATTTCAAAATGTATTACTTATACAAATTTTACATATTTGCTTAATACGTGAAAAGGTATTTCAAATCAATAAAAAATAAACCTAACAGAAAGATAGATCTAGACGAAATAAGTATGCATAGGACACAAAGAAACATGTTGAATCTAACTAGTAATAAAAGAAAAATTCAACAAGCACAAAAATTTATGTCGGTAAACAGAAAAAACTGAGCACATCATTAAGCACCATCCTCACTGTAACTGTATTAAAATGACTACTTATGTGTCTAAAACAGATTCTTACAAAAGCTTTCAATATAAAAATCATCATTATATTCAAATGTTAATTAGCTTGTGTTTGTTAGGAAGTGAAAAGATTTGTGGATTTGCATGCTTTTCCAAAGTTGAAGATCATTACTTCCCACTTAACTAATAACTGTAATGGACTTAATTTCTTATTTTTAAATACAAAAAAAATGAATGTAGTTAGAGTTTATTTTGTTAGCATTTCATAATTCCATACTTAAGTAGTTTATTTCTTTCTTAAAAATATATAAGGAATTTCATTTCAACAGCTTAAAATAAATCTCCCTTTTTTGTTAACTGATTTTCACCCAAGTCCAATCATCAGTTTGAATAATGACAGTGTCACTTTTTTGATTGGTGGAAGGGGGGAAACTGACATTTCCTGACTGCCCTTTCTAAGTGAGATTTTGCTTTAGTGTTTCATATAGAGTCTGTCTTAGAGAGTCTCAACATTACTTACTAAGATAAATGTTCTACTCATTTTACACATGAGAACATTGAGGCTTAGAGAAATTTGATAACATGCACAAAGTCTTTTTACCAAGAGGTAAAAGTAAGTAACCTTAGATCATCTCTCAGATCTGTTGAGTTCAAAGTTTGAATGTCTTTAATAAAGGACTCTGATACATCAGACAATTTATCATTGCTTTGCAAAAGAAGCTTAAGTTTACTTGACACCACATATGAAAAGAAGATTGATGTAATAAAAGGATTGTGTAAATAAGTTATAAAAAATAGGAAACTAAGCCTAGATTTTGCACTTCAACTTTATGTAGCTTTGGGTAATATATTCCAAAGCTTTTGACATCTCTTATATGAAATGATATTATCAGATGACTAAATGACCTTTAAGGTTAGGGTGGTAATCAAAATATTTAAAGTCAGGATGGCACAACAACAGACCAAACTAAACAGATGTCCCTTCAATCAGAACTGAGACCCCCTCTTAAGAGTCAGTATTAAGTACAAGATGTTTTCCATTGTGACTGGGTTCCGCATAATTACCAGATGAGATCTGGAAGCCTTTCTATTTAGAAACATTATGAACACTTATTTTGAATATCATGCTTGTAAATATTATCAATTTAATTTGCATTTTTAAATTCCTACTTATGACATCTGTTATTATTTATTTGTTATATTGAATTAATTGGTCTTTCAACTAAATTTCGTAAAAAACCATGTATTGAATATTATTTTCAGCAATGCTCATGTGAATTTAAAACAAAGTCAAAAGCCACTAAACTAATAACTGTAGAAGTATGTATAATCTTTAGTGTATAAATTTTTATAACATGGAAATACTTTGAATTAGAAAGCAGCACATTTTTTGTAACACTGTAGGGTACATTGCAAAATACTAATCACAGCAGAGCAGGAGGAATCTCAAAATGATCGCAGAAAACTTCCTGGAACACTATTTATTAGTGTTTAGTTTTGTTTTATCATTCTTGACCAAAAGAGCAGAGGACAACAAAGAAAAATGGTAGATATCACTTCTGGGAAGTCGTCAGGAAGCTAATAAACTTTATAACATGTACTTTCATTCTAACCCTTTGAAAGAAAAGTGAAACCCCACAAAAAATCATCTAACATAACATCCTAGAAATAGCTGGAGTCCAAAATATAAGTCATCAGGAAAGAAAGAAAATTTGTAATGCAAAATAATTCAAAGTTAATCTATATTGTTACTAAAAAGAATTGACAGTGTATTTTTTTTGCATGTATCAAAAACTTGTAAGTTAGGCAAGATCATATAATAGAAGGAACAATTCACTATGAATTATATAGAAAGTTCTAATCCTAGAATGGGCCTTAGAAATAGTAATTTAATTTCTTTGGTTTGCTTTTCCTTGTCTATAAAATAAGAGTACTGTAACAGAGTGACATAAGCTGGTTTATTTAAATGTTATGATAATTTGTAAACTTTGAGATCTTAAGCTACTTGACACATCCCTCAGGATAAATCATCACCATATGATGTAGATATAGTTATAAGGGGGAAAATGTAAAATAAAGGTAAAGTGTCTAGTATGATCACTGACATAGTAAATATTCAACAATTATTACTATTATGAACAAAGGGTAGAAGATTAATTTTATTAAATGATCTGTATGGCGTTATTCCAACAAAATAGTCTCTGATAAAAGCTACATCTAGATTTATACAGAAATACTGACCAATTTACCAGTAATTAAGAGAAACAGAATTTTTGGTTTTTTCTATGATTAACCAGATTCAGGAATTAAGACCATAAAAACTACCACTTCCTTTGATAATTCTAAATTACAAATCAATAAATCAACCAATCCATTATTAACTGGGCATCTTGGCAACCTGTTTATTGAGAACCAAACCAAAAGGGACTGATTTAGTTATAGCCATTCAGAAATCTCCATAAGCTACACATGTTAAGGAATGTTAGCCCCTGCCATCTGCCCAGTGGGATAATAAAGTGGACAAAGGGGGATTAGTGATGCTGAGATAGGACTTAGTAAGATTATATATTAAAAAAGAGAAGAGCCTATCTTCATTCCACGAAGAGAATGCCACTTCACAATTTGGAGATATGGATTTTTGGGGGGGGTGGTGTAATATGATTTATAAGAAATCTGTATTTGGACATTCAGATTATCTATGGTTCTTAGATCATAGCTTCCAAATGCTTAAAATTTCCTGAGGATAAGAGCAATGTGAGCTTATTTTGTTAAAATATTTGTTCTCTTGTCCTCAGTTCTTGATATCACTTCAGAGCCATAAAAGTGAAATGGATGTCTTGTTATTCATAACAAGCCCCTTTCCCCCACAACTGGTTGATATCAATGAGGTGACTTTTGGAAATCACCCCCTTTGGGAGCTTGTTGCCAGGGGAACCAGCCATGAATAGAGGTTTGGAACTTTTAGTCCCATCCCCTGATTGCTGAGGAGGGGAGAAGGGTTAGAGTTTGAGTTCAACCACCAATGGCCAATGATTTAACTAATTAAGTCTATGTAATGACCCCTTCATAAAAAAAACAAAGGAAGGCATTTGAAGAGCTTCTGGGTTGGTGAACATGTGGAGATTTGGCAATAATGGGGCCCTCAGAGAGGGCATGAAAACTCCATGTCCTTTCCTCATAACTTGCCTTATTGTATCTTCTCCTTCTGGTTGTTCCTGAGTTGCATCCTTTTAAATAAACCAGAAATCTGGTAAGTAAAATGTTTCTCTGAGTTCTGTTAGCTGTTCTGGCAAATTAATGGAGCTTGAGTTAGGGAACTCTGATTTCTAGTCTGTCAGTCAGAAATATAGCTCAACAACCTGGACTTGTGAGTAGCATCTGAAGTCTAAGAAAGGAGCCATTGGAACCTTCAATCTATAGACGTATAGAGGTGATACAAGCTAAAGCTTGAGACTGGCTTCTGAAGAGAAGGGGGCAATCTTGTAGGACTGAACCCTTAACCTGCGGAACCCTTAACCTGGACGGTAGTAGTGTCAGAATCAATTTGAATTAGGATTCTCAATTGGTGTCTCAAGTGTTGCTTGTTGGGGATGTGGGAAACCAGCCACCAACACATACACACATTTAAATTGCGTCCAGGAACCCAACTAGATTCACACATTAGAACAAGAAGGTTTACCTTGAAACAATGTAAAACAGGGGAAAAGTCAGCTTTTACCCTTTGCTTTACCACAGGTATGCGATAAGCACAGTTCAACTTTTTCAGTCTTCTTCCTATCTTCCGCTCTGTATTGTGGGGCCTCAGAGGATTCACTCTGATCCAAGACATACAAGATGGGGATGCTCAAAGGCAATGAACTTGTAAACGCCCCTGTTTTAAATTCTATCTTAAGGGAACAGACACACCATAAGCAACAAGAGCCAAAACCTGTTGCATTAGAATTCACAGAGTCTACTGAGTACTCCTTGTGTGCCAGCTTAGCCAGTCCCTTAGAGCTTCCTGGCAGAAAGGTTCTACAACTAGGGTACATTCAAAGGTCTTGGAGGTGTTTTACAACACCTCATTGCCATTGCCATCCAGCACCCAAATTTCTTCCTCCTAAGATTTGTTTTATTAAGCTTTTATTTCTTCTGACAGTGGGTCCAAGTTTCTCTTCCCCATATCTGCCCTAAATTTACCTGACCTTTCCTTGGACACTAAAGTGGTATCAGAAAAGTCACCGAGTCATTATATCTGAAAATGTTTCAACTGAAACCTCTAGACTGTTCTCAATTTTTAGAGTTGATTATTGTTGTGGTAATGATGCTAAGAAAGATGCATCAATGAGTGTCTTGATATTGGTACATTCAGTATAAATGATGATAGGAAGTTATAGTGGGAAGATATTTTTGTTTTCAAGAACTTCTTTGATAAATTTTAAAGGCAGAGACAAGGCAACAGATTTTGGCCTCATTTAGTTTATCCTAAAATTTTGCATCACTTTGGAATTTAAAGGAGAGTTGGAGGATCCTAAAATATGGTATTGATCTAAGGACCATCTGCTACCAATTGTGAGTCACAGAGAGGAATATCATAATTTCAGGATACAATTGGTTTGACCACTGCATTCATGACCTACATTTATATTTGCATTAGGAATTTTAGATGCTTAAGTAGTCTTATTTCACAAGAGCATATCAGTCCAACATTTTCAAAATAAATGAGCATGGCAAAGCATTAATTATATATATTATGTTATAGAATATATATTTTAACAGTGGAAGAATCACAATAAGTTACGATGATGTATCATAGTATGAAACAAGAATGGATCATTAATATGCTTGGCTGATAATTAATGGTTCTTTAGAAATACCAAAAAAATTGTCCAGTTTTGGCAGAAATTTCCAGGCTAGTTGATTAACTTAAGGAAAATAACTGTAATTATTTCAATGGCATGTTTCCCATTGGTATTGAGTGATGACCACTTGCAAAATACTTTTAAATAAAAAGCTCAGAGTGTTCCAGTGATGTTTTAAGCAGTATTTATGAAACAACCATATTCAATGATGGTTTTGTACCATAGCACAAAATATATCTCCCAATGAATCATGTGCCATAATGTATCTGATTTAAAATATTCTATGCAAGTTAGAATAAGTTATTTTTGATATAATATTAAAAATTCTTTGTTTTCTTTGGGAATTTTAAAATATACTTACGGGTTGTCCAATAGCAGTACTATGGGATTAAGTTCTTTCTTTGGTCTATAATATGCCCTGAGAGGAACAATAAAATTATACAATCCATTTCCAGCTGTTTCAGCTGCAACTATAATTAGCTTATTTTTGAATCCATAGGCTTTTGCGTCTTCATAGTAGTTATGCTGGCAACTCTAGAGAAGAAAAATTATACAAAGAAATGCCATTTTTACACTCCACTAAGATTTGCTGAAATAATTTAGGATATATGGAAAAATAAAATTAATCTAACCTAGTAAATTATTTTAAAACAAATTTGAAAATAGTTACATTTTTCTATGCCCAATTCTCCAGCATGCTTCAGGAAGTGAAGGTGTGCATGGACAAGACGAATGAATTACAAGTGTGTAGCTTAATATGAGGGAGAAAAAGTCAGAAATATGTGTGTGCACATGTTCTACTGTAAACTAAAACATACTGCTAGATGACATCTAGGTATCTATATTTAAAAATTACCATAATGTGTATGTCTATCAAAAAATCATGTTATATATATTTTTATTTTTTTTTAAGATTTTATTTATTTATTTGACAGAGAGAGACACTGAGAGAAGGAACACAAGCAGGGGTAGTGGGAGAGAGAGAAGCAGGCTTCCTGCTGAGCAAGGAGCCCCACTCACAGCTCGAATCCAGGACCCTGGGATCATGACCGGAGCCGAAGGCAGATGCTTAATGACTGAGCCACCCAGGTGCCCCATGTTATATATTTTCAATATACACAATTTTTATTTATCAATCATACTTCAAGAAAGCTGGAAAAAAATCTATCTCTGACTTTCTTTCCAGAAATATAATAATATAATCATCCAATGACCTTGGAACACACTAGTACTGAACATCTAAAGAGATTGATACTGAGAGAGATTTTCTTTGTTGTTAAAAAACAAAAAAAGAAACCCTAATTGTCTAAACATATTCACGAGCTGGCAAGATAATACTAGAAATACACAAAAGTAAAATACCAATACTACTAACAAAAAAAATAACAATACATTATCAAAACCCACTGTTATCCTGAGGGTATTTTGCTATTGTCTAGAGAGCTAGTACTTACTGAATTTAGCATTATTAAACCAAGATTCTTTCAAACTAAATTATCTGCATGGAGAACTGCTTTAGTGTTCTGCTCTTTTATCTTTCTATGTCTCTATGTGGGTTTCTTTTTATTTGGGTTGAGATTAGTTGATTCTCAGTGGATTCATCACCAATTCTGGAATATTCTCTACTTTTCTCCTTTAATAAAAAAATTACAAAATGTTTTGGGAAGAAGGCACCATGAGTCAGCAGAAACAATAAACAACAGAATTAGACTCACAAAGACTATAGATTTTGTTGTTATTAGATTCAGAACAGAAAAAATGAATGTGTTTACTATGTTTAAAGAAATAAAAGAGAACATTTAAAGTATGAACAAAGAACAAGAGGCTACTTAAGATATATAGGTAGATTTTAAAAGAAAGACATCTATTCTCTTCTAGAACTAAAAAGTATAACAATTAAAAATAAGAACTCAGTGGGTTAGATGGCACTTTTGATGCATGTGAAGGGGTCAAGTGCAGGACAGAGTTGATATAATTCCTCAGAATGTGAGAAGAAAAGAGATATAAAGTAGTATAGAAAAATTTAGATACTTGGAAGGCAGTATGACAATGTCTAACATACATTTAAACAGAACACCTGAAAACGAGCTGAAAGTATCAGAAAGAAGCCCTTTTCAAGCAAATATTAACTAAGGATTTTCTAGAATTAATGAAATACTCAAATCTTCAGGTTCTGGAACTCCAGAGAACCCTAATTCAAATAAATAACTAAAAATCCAACTTCAGAGGCCTGGTAATAAAAGGGCAAGACAACCAATGAGATCTTAGAAAGAGCCAGACAGAAAAGAGAGACCACCCATAGAGAATAAAATTAGAATGGTGGCCAATTGTTCAATAGCAACATGGAACCCAAAAGGCAGTAAATAAAATTCTAATGTGCTACAAGAAAAAGAAAACTCATCCTGGAATTGGACACCCAGCAAAACTGTATTTTAAGAATAAGGACACACTGAAATTGACAGAACTTAACACTAATAAGACTTTAGTAAGAGAATTTCAAAAGCTGTAATCAGTAGGAAAATGAATCCAGAAGGTTTAAGACATATAAAAAAAAGAGTGAAAAGGGAAAATGATTTTTTTAAAAAAGGATACAGTAAGTCTTCATTGGAAGTATGATTGGAGATTTATTAATATAAGTAGGGTCTGCAACCACATGAAGGAATGAATAAGGTCACTCACAAGGTCATGGAAGGAGAGGAGTGACAAGTGATATTGAGATTGTTAAGAAATTCAGTATTTATGAGATAAAATAAAGAAAAAGAATTTAGGAGATACAGAAGTAGTTCACTTAGAAGGAGAAAACAAAACAAAACAAAACAAAACCCGAGGAAACAGGGAATTCAGTGTCAATAAAGCTTGATCAGGAACCAGCTTGCCCGTACCGTTGCAGAACCATGAACTGGGCAACTGGCAAGTTCTCCCAACTCACGCACTGCACAGATGCACTGAGATTGACTGCCTATTCCCATCTCCTGTTTGCAAAGCAGGCACTCCTTTACGTAACAGATCACCACCTCCAGCCAGCCTAATGCTAAATAAACAAAGGATAATACCAGAAGTCATCAGCCAGTCCACAGCATTCAGAAACTCCCCCTTCTTAATATGCTGAAGAGACAGTTCAGAATCTTTGCTTTAAAAGACCCTCTATTGTTTCTTCACCAATCCTTATCTCTGAAAGTTTAGCTTTTCAATTGAATCAGGTTCCCTGCCTGGAGATAAGTCATTTTCAGTCTTTGATTTCCCAAAGTGTTTTTTTTTTTTTTTTTTCTTAACTCTGCTTTGCAAAAGTGAAATGCAGTGACACCTGGGTAGTTTTTCCTGGTAAGCGGCTGCCTTTGGTTCAGGTCTTGGTCCTAGGGTCCTGGGACTGAGTCCCACATCTGGTACCTTGCTTTGCAAGGAGAATGCTTCTTCCTCTGCCCCACCCTCTGCTTCTGCTCTCTTTCTTCATCTCTCCCCCCACACACACCCCATAAATAAATCAAATAAAAAAAAAAAATGCAGCCACCAGAAGTGAATCCAGGTTTTGTGGAACCTAAGTTTTATGTTACTTGGGGAAACCTCTTTAATGAAAATAACACAAATACTATAAATTTTAAAAATTAATCATAGGTTTTTACAAAGGGCCGATACAGGTGAAGCGGTTCTGTGGCTTAAGATTTAGTAATGTTACCAAAAATACGCAGCTAGTTAGCAGTATCAAATACAGCAGACAGTAAGGTAAAACAATCCTTCCCACACACCAAAAAAGGCATCTAGAGATTGAGAGAGGGAACTGTCCATCTTAATGGACATGAGGAATATTTGGGAGCAATGGCAAAGATTTTCTAATCTTCCGCTATTCTTCCCCAGAGTGACAGTAACAGCCAGGCTTCATGATGTTTATTTTATAAAAAAGTAGTAGTAGCAAGAATACGAATAGAATGTATTAGGTGCCTATGCATTTACTGACTGCCCGGAACTGTGTTAAGCATTTTGGTTGTGTTAATTTATAGAATTCTCACGAGAACCCGTTGAGGCTCATATTAAAATTACAACCATTTTACGGATATGGAAACTGAAATATAATGGCAAAGTTTATTTGCCCAAACTGCAAAGCCTGTAAGCAGAAAGCTGGGGATTTTAACTCTCATTAACTCCAAAATTTAAAGTAAAAGAATAAATTCCTGGTTAGATTAGTGGCACATTTTAATTTCTGGGAGGTGGAAGGTTTGAGAATCATCTTATCTGCTTTCTTATTGATCAGGAGAACAACCTCTTACACAGATCATGCCCAATAGCCATCTTGGGAAAAAGATTTAAAAATATTTGCATTCTTGTAATCTTTCTGTTTTGAATAGCTCCTTTAGAACATCCAAGCAAGAATCAAGAACTACAATAAAATCTTTAGGGAAGGAGATAATAACCACAACACGATACTAGCTTTCAGTACAGTCAAAATGAATCTCTCTGGCTAACACACAGACAAGCTCATTGCACCATGCCAACCATTTCTACATTAAGTTTTGAGGCAAAAGTGCCTTGCAAAATAGCGCACAATTGGCCAAAGAGATTTTGAGAGGCTCTGGATGTTGAGAGTTCATAGGTTTGAGGTTCTGGCCCCTTTGTTTTCCTCTTAAAAACATGACTGACTGACTAATTGGGTACTTAAGTAGAGGGGTAAAGCATTTGGGTAATCTTTAGTCCAGTTAAGAAAGTACAATTCACCATTTTATGTATTGCATTTGCATTTGAAAAGATAATGCTCTTTAAACATATTTTAGTCAAAAAACTATACAAAATTATTTATATATATGTAATTACAAAATGCCATAATTTCAGTTTTGGAAAAAATAACGGTTGCTTACCTTGTCTAGTCTTAAGCAGCAAAATGGCACTTTTTCATGAAGGAGATGACAAAAAGTGGGTGAACTTCCTATATATGGAGAGTAAGGTGGATAGCCTTTAGCATATCTGTAAAACAATATGAAATATTTGAGTTGGCTTGAATAAAGCACACATAGTTGGATAATTAAGTGATAGCCATGTGTCTTTTTTTAATAAAGGTAGGTGCAACTCTTTATATTGCAATTATATTTTGATAAAGAAATAGTTAAGGTGGCACCTGGGTGGTTCAGGGGGTTGAGCCTCTGCCTTTGGCTCAGGTCATAATCTCAGGGTCCTGGGATCAAGCCCCCCATTGGGCTCTCTGCTCGGCAGGGAGCCTGCTTCCACCCCTTTCTCTGCCTGCCTCTCTGCCTATTTGTGATCTCTCTGTCAAATAAATAAATAAAATCTTAAGAAAAAAAAATAGTTAAGAACTGAAATAAGCAAACTAGGACCCATGGATCAAATCTGGCCCATCAGCTGGTTTTGTGAATTAAATTTTTTTTTTAATTTCAAATGTTTGGAAAAAATGTTTTAAGTAAATGGGAAAAAAAACAAAAGAAGATGAATATTTCATGTCACAAAAAATTACATGAAGTTAAAATTTAAGTATCCACAAATAAAGTTTTAGAACACAGACATGCTCATTCATTTTATGTATTGTCTATGAGTGATTCAAAAATAGTTGGATTGGTGCAGCAACGATTATATGGCCCATAAAGTGTAAAATATTAGCTGGTTCCTTCTAGGAAAAGTTTGTCATTCTTTGGTTTAAAAGATTTAGATTTTTTTAAATTACAATATTAATTTTTATAAAACACATTTAAAGCAAAATGACTTATTATGATTTACTCCATTAATATTCATTAGTCATGAATGGATAACCACAAGGAGTAAACAGTTGAGTTGATTAGGCAAACACTCAGCAAAAACAGAATATTGTTGGAATCAGGCTTAAAATATTATCAAAGATAATTACTTGCCGACTTTACGAAAGTAGCCACCTGCATGCATATTACAAGTATATTAATTTTCAGAATAAGACTATCAAAAAGTAGCAGCGTAAATAAAAATTAAGAAATAAAACATAATTTGGTAGAGGCAAAATTCCTTTATCTAATATGAAAACTGTTTTCTTGGTAAAAATTTACCTTCTAAACCAAGAAATTTCAAACCTAGTTTAAACTGTTTTCCAGACATTATTAGCTAGGAGGGTGTAATGGTGCACATTTTGCAAATTCAGAAATTGATAATCTCCACTATTATTTCAATATCTTTTTCAGTTTGCGTAAAAAAAATTCCACCTCTCAATCCTTTCAGGACACATAAAAAAAAATTTCAATCACACCACACATCATTTCTACAATATACTGGCAGTCAAAGCTCTTCTTGTTCCCATAAAATATTTCATAAATATATTTGAGTACAATTGATTTCTTGGAGAGTGGGTTGTGTTCTGTGGTAACATTAAACTTCCTTGTAATAAATGTTTTTTAAAGTGTGAAGGATTAAAAGAATTTTTTTAAAGTTTCGATTATATTTCAGTTCATTTTATTCAATTCAACATTAACACCAACATTAACTGGATACCTATTATATGAAAGATATTTTTTAAAGATTTTTATTTATTTATTTGACAGAGAGAGAGATCACAAGTAGGCAGAGAGGCAGGCAGAGAGAGAGGAGGAAGCAGGCTCCCTGCTGAGCAGAGAGCCCGATGCAGCCTCGATCCCAGGACCCTGAGATCATGACCTGAGCCGAAGGCAGAGGCTTTAACCCACTGAGCCACCCAGGTGCCCTATTACATGAAAGATATTGGGAGAAGTATTTAAATGGTGTTGCCAGTGCCACTACTACTCCTACTAGTACTACTATACTTCTTAGTAATTATGACTCATTGAATGCTTACTCAGCACAAAGCTGTGTCCTAAGCACTTCTCCATTATCAATTCACCTACATCTGAACATTACAAGGCAGTAATTATACCCCCATTACAGATATAGACACTAGGGTTCAGACTGTTTGATCAGTCACTTGCACATAACCAGTATAGGGTGGAACTGACATGAGAAACAAACTCTTTAAGACTCCATTGTCAAGACAGCTGACTGCTGTGATTCCGTCAAGAAATACCAATATAATATGTGACTGAGACAAGTAAACAAACCCTACTGATGATTAAAATGTGATTAATAGCATGTCCACTGACACTACATATTATGGGAGCATAGTAAAGAGAACTAGTACTTCATATAGTCATTCATTCAAAATATTATTGATGTATACCATATGAAAAATACCTCTGAATGCTACAATAAGGAAGGGAAGTTTAATGGAGGAAACTTGCACTACATATCATTGAATAATTGAATAATTGACTGAACTTCAGTATGGACATGGAAGGAAATAAAAGTAGAAAGTATAATATAATTAACAAAATCACACAATCATGAAAATGCATCCTATATCATGAAAACACTGATTTATGTATTTTCTTCTTTAAGGATAAAAGATAAAAACTGATCCTGGAAATATCTGATGAAGCCAGAAATTTGAGGTCTTAACATATTTTATAGGTAATGAAGATACTGGCTAATAGGAAGGGTGCTTTGGTAGAAGCATGTAGAATTGATTCTAGGAC
Source organism: Spilogale gracilis (assembly GCA_004023965.1). Classification (NCBI taxonomy): domain Eukaryota; kingdom Metazoa; phylum Chordata; class Mammalia; order Carnivora; family Mephitidae; genus Spilogale; species Spilogale gracilis. The sequence continues at coordinate 6,045 of PITA01017756.1, read as the reverse complement.
GTATAAAAGGTAAGGACATTAGTGCCCCATAGTAGCACAAATCCCAGTAAATCTTAAAACTGTTCTAGGATATCTAAACATACTCTAAGTTTGAGGAAATTTCTTCATCTGGTGTAGTTTCATCTTCTGATTGATCACTTAGAAGATCACATGTTTGAATTGATGAAGTATCTGCAACCTCTAAAACGGGAGCAATGCTAGGTCTTCTGATTTCTTTGCTTCCCTCTGTAGGAAGAGACAGGGTGGGGCCACTTGTTGATCTACAGCTTGTGTCTTGTAAGTCTATAGCCACAGTGCCTGCAACAAGAAAACATAAAAATCCATCAAAGCATTTGCCATCTAGATGATAGTCAACCATTTAATGATCAAAATGAAATACAACCAGTATAATGGGGAAATATATTATTGTTTACCCTTTATATCTTAAAGGTTATTTCTTTCCCATGTGGACATTTTTACCTACATGCATTAAAAAAATTCTGCATCTGTGCAAAGTGTATTTGCTGAGTCTAGCTCTATTGCACAAAACATAAGATTTATTAAACCCTGAAATACTTAGGAATTTAAAGTGAAAAAAGTACTTTGTTTCAATTTACATTTATTGAAAATTAACAAATAAAATTTTGGCCTTTTCAATATAGCGGATTTCTCATTATATCCTTTCCCCCCATTTTGTTATTATTCTCTTGCTGATTTGTAATCACGTTTAATTTTAGAACCGTTAATATTTTATATTTATTCCACAAATATTTATTACGTACTGCATGGAAAACAGTACCCTGGGATATGCAGGGAATGAGGGAATGAGATAATGCTTCTACACATAAGGATTTATTTTTAAAATAACCAAGTAGACAAATAAATGAAAAAAGTCACTTTAGATAGTGATATATAACATGCAGAAAATAAAACAAAATGATATGATAAAGAACAGTGGGGTTGGGAAGAGGAGGAGGAATGAATTTTTTTTTTAAGATTTTATTCATTTATTTGACAGAGAGAGATCACAAATAGGCAGAGAGGCAAGCAGAGAGAGAGGAGGAAGCAGGCTCCCTGCTGAGCAGAGAGCCCTATGTGGGACTCTAGCCAAGGACCCTGAGATCATGACCTGAGCCAAAGGCAGAGGCTTAACCCTCTGAGCCACCCGCCCTGTGGAGGAATGAATTTTCACTAGGTGGTCAGGAAGGCTACTCTTTGATTGTAAAGTAAAAAACCTTTGATTTTTTACTCAAAAGACAATAGTGAATACTCAAGCTGTGGAAGTACCTAGAGGCAGTAGCAACAGCAAACTTAAATAACTTAAGGCTTTTGAATACTGGGGGGTAGTCAACAGTAAACAGAAGAAACAAATTCCTTTGGGATTTTTTTCTTGGAATTTTGAAATTAATTTAAACATCAATTTATGGAAAGCTGATATCTCACCTTGTGAAGAAATTAATACAGTCTAACTGATGAGAGCCATCATATCTCTCTACAGCTCACTTCATTTATGCACTATTAACTGTTCACCCTTCTAAAACCCCTGAGACCTCACTTTGCCCCATTTGAAGCAACTATTAAAACACTCACCACTTCTCTCAAACCTCTGACCTTGCCACCTCCTTTACTATCTTAGCAGAACTTTTGAAAGGAGGAATAAAACTAATAGATTTTAGCATCTCTTTCCTTGTACCATGGAAAGAGAGGTCAGGAATTGATTTCTAAAACCTCTGAGGCAATAACAAGTCTCCACAGAAGGAGGGATAAACAGGTAATGTTTTTGCAGGTGAGAGTTGGTACCACAAGTCTGGGGAGAATTATCTGAGTATTCCTCAAAACTGAAATAAATTTCAGATGTTAAGTTTCAGAGACTTGTACCTCTTCATTTACACAAAACTCAAATTAGCGGGAGGGGAAGCCTAGTGGGTCTGTGGTGAGCATATATGAACATTCCTGGAACTGCTATTTCTGAGATAAAGATGTGGAGACCAGCACTCAGCAATTCCAGTATCAGAGCAAAGGTAGACTGTTGCCATCAGAAACTCTATGTTCATCCAATTTTTTAGCACCATAAATAAGAATTAATCTGTAATTCATTCTGTCTTTGGGCAAGGGGTGAATAGGGATCTTAGAAAAAATAAGATTAAATTTTCTATTTAGTAGGTATGTAGAACTGATTAAAAATTAAATTTTACAAATTTGATTTACAAAAATAAAGAAAAGCCATCATTTATAGCCTAAGGTTTTAAGCTAAAATTCTTATGTATAATTTTTATCCTCTGCAGATGACCACATTGAGTTCAGAGATGAAACAAAACTTATCATACAAGAAATTCAATTTCCTGACTTCAAAAAACATGAGAGTTTCGCCAAACTTTTTTTCTTTTATTTCTGCTTAGAAGGAAACAGGAATATCTCCATTTATGTGAAGTTAATCCCTACTCATATTTTGGGAATTAAACCCCCTCCTGCTTCCTAAGAAATTGTGACCTTTTAACTCCACTCTCCAAATATATGTGACTCCACATCACACCCAGCTACGTATTATCATTTTCCTTCCCAACACAAGGAAATTTGGTCACTTCCCGATTATTTTGCCAATGCAAATACCTGGCTCCACCTAGGCATGGAGATATGAACATGAGGAAGAATCTAGCAGGGAAGACGCAATTCAAAAAGTAGTCACAATTACAGAAACAAGTTCTTTGAACATTTTTCCTTTCCTTAACAAAAACTGACTCTTCCCTGACATCTTCTCCTCAACCCTTTAAAATGGTGTTGGGTAAATACCCTCAGAGTTGTTACTCTTTCAGAAGCTTCTCCTTTTATCCTTTCTAAAATCCCAGCTTCTTTCACTGCTTTGTTTGGTGACTACTCCTATGTCGTTCTATTTATTTCTTAATGTTTCCAGTCAGTTTCTGCAATGTTATTTGCATTAGTTGGTCAGGACTGTCCTAACAAAGTACCACAGACAGGATGGCTTAGAAAACAGAAATTTATCGCCTCACAGTTTTAGAGGCTGGAAGTCTAAAATGCGGATGTTGGCAGGATTGGTTTCTTCTGAGGGCTGTGAGAGAAGCGTCTGTTCCAGGCTTCACTCCTCGGGTGGTAGAGGGTCATCTTCTGCCTATGTTTTCTCATTGTCTTCCTTGGATGTGTCTCTGTGTCCTAATTTCCTCTTCTTACAAGGACACCAATCATAATGGATTAGAGCCCGTCCTAATGACCTCATTTTAACTTGATCACTTCCGTAAAGACCTTAGCTCGAACAAAGGTCATATTCTGAGATACTGAGGATTGGATTTCAACATAGGAATTTTGGAGGACACAATTCAATTCATAACACTATTCCTTCCTCATCCAGTGTGTTAAAAATACAGATTGATTGGGCGCCTAGATGGCTCAGTTGTTCAGTGACTGCCTTTGGCTCAGGTCATGATCCTGGAGTACCGGGATCCAGCCCCGCATCCGGCTCCCTGCTCGGCGGGAAGTCTGCTTCTCCCTCTCTCACTCCCCCTGCTTGTGTTCCCACTCTAGCTGTATTTCTATCAAATAAATTAAAATATATAGATAGATAGATGATAGATAGATAGATAGATAGATAGATAGATAGATAGATAGATAGATAGATAGGTAAACCTTCCCACACCCAAGATCTCACTTCTCTGAATTCACTAAAGAAATCATTTTCATTGGAGGCCCCTCACTTCTGCACTTTTTAGACCTGGTTATAACCAGTAACAGCTTCACTGCATTTACTCATTTCATACATTCATCCTCTGACCACAACAATTTCCTATCTTTTCAGGTCATTCTCATTTGCGTCTCAGATTCAGCTAAGGTTCTACTCTTCTAAAACATCTGGTTATGATATCAAGTTTGAATAGTCTCCCTTACTCCCTTAATGTTCTGTCTTCTCTTCTTACCCATCTTAAACTCCATATTTAAGCATTATGATTAATTTCTTGTATATACTCATCTCCCTTGCCACATTTTTGCTCCCTTACATTCTTGGCAAAATCAAGCCCTGTTTAAATTCAACTCTCTAACTACCTGATACCTGCATCAATGCAAATGAATATGCCTGAATAGTTAGGCCATTGCATTAGTCGCTCAAGTATAATGTCTGTCCTTATTGGCAATTTCTTTATACATGCAGTTGTATATTTCATTATACATGTAGATGTTTCCTTCCAATACTCCAGACTTAGTCCCTTGTCCTTTTTTCCACTAATGGCCTTTTATTCTACCATTCTTTAGCCATTCACTCTCACAGTCATACCTGAGATTTTGCAGTTTCTATTTACTACATATAAGCTCTATTTCTGTCATCTTGTTCTCGGATATATACCTTTGCCTCTTCTTCCAACTCTCTTGTTTATAATTCCCACTGAGTTATAGTCTGTGAATCCACCACCTTTTTTCTTTCTTTCAATCAAAGATGTCTTTCACTTCTTTACCTAAAGGTAAGGTCCATTGTTTTTCTCTTAAATATATTCCCAATCACCTGCCCTTCTCACTTCCTTGTACATCCACCACAGCTGCAAAGTCTCTTCTTTGCAAACTTTTTGAGAGACATCAGACCTAGTGTGTCTGATTTGTGTTTTACTATTGTCATAAACCCCTCTGATCTGCCATTTTTTACTACCTTTCTAATGAAAGAGTGACAGTCACTGTTTTACTACCTCCAATTCCCAGTTTTCAATTCTCATCTTATCTGAACTATTGGCGGCAGTAGACGTAGCTGTCTCTCCATTATCTGGATGCACTGGATTCCAGGACACCACACTTACCAGGTTTTACTACTTCCTTGCCAGTGGCTTCTTCTTGGTATCTTTTGCTGGTTTCTTCTCATCTCCCTGATATTTAATGTTGATATCCTGAAGGACTTAGTCTTTTGTCTTTATCCCTTTTCTGCCCATACTCATTTCATCAATGATCTTTAGTCCATAGTTTTAAATATTATACATAAGCTCAGGAACCCCAAATTTACTTTTTCAGTATATACCTCTTTCCTGAACTCTAGACTTTTATATCTAACTTCCTGCTTGACATCTTCCTCTCAAGGTCTAACAAACATTTGAAGTTCAGTGTGTCTCAAAGTGAACTTTTTACCCCCGTTTCCCACCAAACCTGCACTACCCAAGCCTTCCCTAGCTCAATGGACAGCCATTCCCTTTCCCTTTTTCCAGGTGCTTAAACAACAACAACAACAACAAAACCCTTGGGGATCTTCACATTTCTCTTTTTCTCATAGTTTACTTCCAATCATCAGTGAATCCTGGTTACTCTATCTTCAAAGTGTAACCAGAATTTTCTCCTTCTTACCACCTCCACTTGAAAATATCCCGATCCTTGGGGCAATAGCAGCCAAAGTGAGTGTGTTAAAACATGGGTTAGTATAGGTGGGATCTCGCCATTGCTCTGCTTAAAACTTGCAATGATTTCTTTTCATTCAGAGTAGAAACAATAATCCTTTCTTTGAGTTTAAAAGCAGGAACACATCTGTCCTGCTTTACCTCTTCCACTTCATCATCTATAACCTATGATTGTTCACTATATTTGAGCCACAAAAGCCTTCTTACTGTTTCTGGAACACCTAGTCAGGCTTCCCATAAAGGCTTTGTAGTATGTAGTGTAGCTATTATCTGTCAGGAATGCTCTTCCTCCAGACATCCACAGGACTAATTCTTTCATTTTCTTCAAGCATATTTTCAAATATCACCTTTTCAATGAGGCTAGCTAACCACCTCATCTAAAAATTCAGTCTCCAAAATTCACAAACCCTTTTATTAATTTTGCTGCCTTCTTGTTTTTTCTTATTACTTATCACTGTCTAACACACTATTATTTCCTTATTTCTTTCTGTGTTATTTATTGCCAGTCTTCCCTGTGATAGAATGTAGGTCTGCAAGCTAGGGATCTTTATCTATGTGTTCACTAATTTATCACAGATACTTACAAGAGTGTCTGGCACACATTAGGTACTCAAACTAATTGTTAATAATGGGAAAAAATTAGTAGGACTACTATAAAAAATAGTATGTTATGCTAATGACAAACAGG
>PITA01017755.1:0-42417 GCA_004023965.1 Spilogale gracilis | reverse complement strand
GAGGCGCCTGGGTGGCTCAGTTGGTTAAGTGACTGCCTTCAGCTCAGGTCATGATCCTGGAGTCCCGGGATCGAGCCCCACATTGGGCTCCTTGCTCAGCTAGAAGCCTGCTTCTCCCTCTCTCACTCCCCTTGCTTGTGTTCCCTCTCTGGCTATATTTCTCTCTGTCAGATAAATAAATAAAATCTTTAAAAAAAAAAAAAAACAAAACAAACAAAAAAACTCAATGAACATGCTACAATATGGATGAATTCTGAAGACATTATGCTAAGTGAAATAAGCCAGACACAGAAGGACAAATAGTATATAATCCACTTACATGAGGTACCTAGAATAGTCAAATTCATAGAAAAAGAATGTAACATAGTTCTTGGCGGGGCTAGGTGGAGGGAACAATGGGAAATTATTGTTTCTGGGCACAGATGTCAGTTTGTGATGATAAAAAAAGTTCTGGGGATGGGCAGAGGTGATAGCTAATGTACTTAATGTCACTGAACCTAACACTTTCAGGTTTAAAGTAGTAAATTCTACTTATGTATATTTTACTATAAAAATGAATACTTAAAGTGAAAAAAATTTTTAAAATTGAATAAACTAGTTGAACACAGCTGAAGCAAGAATTGGCTAACTGGAAGAGAGAATCTAATTATCCAGAACACAACACAGAAAGATAAAGAAATGCAAAATAGGAAAGACAGGTTAGGAGGCATGGAAGGTAGAGTAAGAAGATCTACTTCAAATACAAGTGAGGAGAAAATGGGACACCAATCATCAGATTCCATGGCCTAGTGAATTCCAAGCATGATAAATAAAAGAATCAACTTCTAGACATATCAAAATTAAAGTGTGGAAAACAGATTCTACATATTTCTAAATATAGTTTAGTGAAAGAATGACAATTAGATGGATTACAGAGTTTTCAACTGCAATAAAAGCCAGAAGAGAATGGAATAATATAATGAACAAAGGAAAAAAAATAACTGCTAACATAGGATGCATGCATACTCAGAAAACCCATCTTCAGGAATGAGATGCAGATAAAGACATTTTCAAACAAATGAAAAGTTTTCCAACAACAGGCCTTCACTGAAGAAAGTTCTAAATGATATATTTCAGACAGAGAGAAAATGATCTTAGATCCCAAACAAGAGGTCTGAGATACAAATGAAAATGATGAGCAAAGATACTTTGCAGAGGCAAATTAAAGCAACAGTGTTTAAAAGAGTAATCATATCTAATTTGTTGGAAGTCAGGGAAAACTAAAATAAGAGAATACTACATAAAGTTTAACTTCCAAATGGGAAGAGGGAAATGAAATTTTCTTTAATTCATGAAAATTAAAAGGAAAAGGGAATGATTAACAAACACAAAATTTAGATGGTGGTTTCTTAGCAAGCATGTTAGAAAACACAAGTGGTAAGGAGTATAAATTGACTTCAAAGATACTGGCAGTATAATTCATTTTACAATTGTTTAAATTGTACATTCAGTATACTGTATGCTTTTGTAATAAAAGTAAAATTTTTAACACAGAAGAAAAAAATCAAGACTAGAGATCACTCTCTAAAAATCTAGAATGCTTCACAAACTTTGGTCTTAAAAATTGAAACAATAGGGGTGCCTAGGTGGAATGATCAGTTACACCTCCGAGTCAGTTTTGGCTAGGGGTGGTGAGATCAAGCCTGGTGTGGGCCTAAGGGTGGAGTCCTGGAATGGGCTTAGAGTTTCTCTCCTCCTCTCCCCTTACCCCTCTCCCCAACAAATGCACATTAGCACTCTCTCTCTCAAATAAGTAAATAAATCTTTCTAAAAAATTGAAACAATAAAAATATTACTTCATTTAAGAAATACTTCTTGAGGGGCACCTGGGTGGCTCAGTTGGTTGGGCGACTGCCTTCGGCTCAGGTCATGATCCTGGAGACCCGGGATCGAGCCCCACATCGGGCTCCCTGCTCGGCGGGAGGCCTGCCTCTCCCTCTCTCACTCCCCCTGCTTGTGTTCCCTCTCTGGCTGTGTTTCTCTCTGTCAAATAAATAAAAATCTTTATAAAAAAAAAATACTTCTTGAGGGCCTAATTTTGCCTATAACTGAGCTGAGAGGTGGCATGAAGATTTCTAACCTCCCTTCTCTGTACCTTCCCAACCCTTGAGAGCAGCACTATCTAATACAATAGTCACTGGCAGCAAGTGGGACTATTCACATTTAAATTAATTAAAATCAAGCAAAATTTCAAGTTTAGTTCCTCTGTAACACCAGATACATTTTAGTGCCCAGTAGCCATATGAGGGCCACTAGACTGAACAGCACCGATTTAGAACATTCCATCATTATCGAAAGTTCAATTAGACACTGCTGCTATATTTTTTACAATACTAGAAATATACTGATAACTGAATAATCTTAAACACAAAAGAACATCTTAAAATTCAATCTCTTTTAAAGGCATTTTATTTCTATGAAACTACATCTCCTTGATTAGTATTCCAAACAGCTTGCTGTTTGTTAAAAACACATAAAAGTGTCAATAATTTTCCACCATATCCTGTGTCCGATCAAAAACCATCAAAACAATTTTTTTAATGAGTCAAAATAAAACACTTAAGCACAGTGCCACTAAACTGTAATACAAGCCATGTCACAGAGATATGAAAATCCACAGGATGAACATATCCCCCTTCTTGGGGGCACCGATTTTAGTTGACTTTAAAACACTGTTTACATTTACATAAAATACCAAAACATGAAATTCATGTGAATTTTTAAAAATAAAACCCTATGAAAAAGTGCTCAACATCACTCAGCATCAGGGAAATACAAATCAAAACCACAGTGAGATACCACCTCACACCAGTCAGAATGGCTAAAATTAACAAGACAGGGAACAACAGGTGTTGGTGAGGACGTGGAGAAAGGGGAACCCTCCTACACTGTTGGTGGGAATGCAGGCTGGTGCAGCCACTCTGGAAAACAGTATGGAGGTTCCTCAAAAAGTTGAAAATAGAGCTACCCTACGACCCAGCAATCTCACTACTGGGTATTTACCCTAAAGATAAAAACGTGATCTGAAGGGGCACGTGCACCCAAATGTTTAGAGCAGCAATGTCCACAATAGCCAAACTATGGAAAGAACCTAGATGTCCATCAACAGACAAATGGATAAAGATGTGGTATATACATATAATGGAATATTATGCAGCCATCAAAAAAAATGAAATCCTGCCATTTGCAATGATGTGGATGAGACTGGAGGGTATTACGCTAAATGAAATAAGTTAATTAGAGAAAGACAATTATGTGAGCTCTCTGATATGAAGAATTTGAGAGACAGGATGGGGGGGTCGTGATGGGTAGGGAGGGAAAAAATGAAACAAGATGGGACTGGGGAAGGAGACAAACCGTAAGAGACTCATAATCTCAGGAAACAAACTGAGGGTTGCTGGTGGGTAGGGGGAGGAGGGACAGGGTGGCTGGGTTATGGACACTGGGGAGGATATGTGCTATGGTGAGTGCTGTGAATTGTGTAAGACTGATGGTTCCAGACCTGTACCCCTGAAGCAAATAATACATTATATGTTAATAAAAAATTTTACAAATGACACATACTGGAAAAATTTTTTTTTAATTAAAAAAAACACTATAGGAATCATGAAATTTTCCACTTACAGCAGGACACTTTGGGCTACCTCTCCAGACTTCTGGAGACTTCAGCATACCATTCATTTCTGCCAATAGGAATATTTTAGAGGAAAAATATAAGCATTGTTAAAATAAACAAATTCTATAGGATTCTTTTATTTACTGGAAATAGAGATATACAGCAAAACCCTATAAAACAATAACATCCTTAATATCAAAAGCAGCAAAGCTCCAGTCTCCTTTAAAATTAAAAGACAGAGGGCCTAAACTATATCAGCCTAATCTGAAATTTTGCTTTAGGTATTCTAACACATTTTTAGTATTTCTATAGCACTCCCAACTTTTAAAATTACCTGACCAAAACCACTAAGGAAACAAATGTTAAGCCTTAATTTAACAGTCATTTAGGCTAGGTCTGCACCTTAAATGTTCTGCACCCCCCCCAACTCTGCTAAGCGAACGAAGGAATCAAAATGCTTCTCATCTAGACAACTGAATGCAATTTCAATAGCGCTTATGCTAATAATTGGTTTGTGTCCCCAGGAGGACTTCTGTGGCTCCACTTACATAACCCATTATGCAAAGTGCTGAACTATTCTTTCTCTAGAAAGCATTTTGAATACTGATATTTGTACAAGGTTTACTTGCTTTATTAAACAAAAAAGCTTTTTCTAGCTCTAGCTTCAAAGATCTTCCCTTTAAAAGAGGTGAAAAGGAAAGCCAATTTCTACTACTTCACTATGTCAAAGGCCAGTTATTTATCTTGTTGACTAATCAAGAGAGTAATGACTTACAGCAGCACCCCCCCTCAGTTCACCAGTTTCCTCTTGGGACTCTGGTTGAGAAATACAGCCTTAAATAATTTGAAGCAACTTGTCTGAACTGAAAATAATCTGAACTGCTCCTTGAAAGTCTTAATGTAAAACCTGACAACATTAAATTAATTCGGTGGTGATGAGAATCAAAACACAGTTCCTATAGGATAACAGAATGGTAGAATGTACCCTCAAATGTAACCGAGTATGTATAATATACTGGATGAGTAATCTCCCCCAATGCCCTGGCTCTGTTTAACCCAAGATTTTCAGATTTCACAGAACCATAATCTTAAAAACAAAACTGGAGGACCAGCATACAGTTGCCAACTTTTATTTTGCCAAGGACATTTAAAAAGAAAATAACTACCAATTACCACCACCATTATTTCATAAAAGAACTAATATGCTTACATCAAAAATAGTAAAAGATAATTTTAGAAAAAAATATTACTATCTTTTAAATTCAATAGGTTTAGCTCTATGAAAAGCTAATCCATTCTCACTTTAGACAAGTGAAAGCTCTCATGGACTGACACCTCTCCATAGTCCAGCACTGGGAAACCACAGGTATAAGCAGCTAACTCCCACTTGGAAAAAGAAAACAACAGTAAGACATGCCCAAACAAAATATTAACCTATTCAATAATGAGGAAGCAGAGGCTTGGTGAGGTTCAGGGACTCTCCCAACATCGCAGACCAAGAATTATGACACAGGTCTGTCTAATTCCAGAGTTAGAATTATTAACCATTACGCCATGTTTCCTCTAATATTCTTTCAGTGGTATAAAGATCTATCCTAATCCAGTCACCTTTGTGACCAATGACAACCGAAGAATTTCGAAGACAGCTGGCTAGAGGTGTACTTCCCCCACCATCACTCAGACCGAAGCTAAATGGAACTCCTGACCTTTGCCTCATTAATACCAGGCTCATTGCAACTAAGCCAACCAGCCCAGACAAAGCACACACAAAACCCCCTGCCTCCACCAAGACTGACGCAGGACTCTTAGGACATTCCCAAGAGCCTGTGATAAAGTAAAAAACATATTTCTCAAAATCAAAGGAATGTATTAATTCTCAAGAAGGAAATAAACACTTCCCTGGAAACTCAGCCTAAAAATAACAAACTTGCCCTCCAAAAGTTAAAACTCTAAGCCTCATTCTGCAAACTATTACAATCTTTTGCACATTAACATACAGGTTCTCCATATTTAAATACCAAACAGAAAACTACATGTAATCCCCTAAGTTTATAGTCCTTAGTTTCCAAATAAAAACACATTGTTTTTATATATGTATCATTACATGATGGACAAAAGTATCTTATCATTCCATCCCTCCAGGATAATCAGAACATGAAAGACAAAGCTACCTGTGTTAATCAAAAGAACTTATAAAAAAAATATGTAATTAAATACCATTCTCCGGGAAAGGCACTAATAGCAGTCTGTAGGAATACGAGAGACAAAAACTGTATTTGAATATGCAAATGCCTTTGATATTGAAACCAAAATTGAAAGTCATAAATATGAATAAATAGACTACCTATCAGAGGTCTGCTTCCAAATCCTCACGTATCACTTGCCAACAAATGCCCAAAAGAAATGGCCAAACAGCTCTTAAGTAACTAAAGCCTAACACTCTGGAACAAGTCAGTCTGAAATAGTTCATTCTCCGTGAAATGGGTTAATGATAGCATAACACCCTTGGTAGCAAAAGGCAAGAAAATTTTATTTCCCAATTGGGTTTTCAATGATCAGATTCTTTGTACTCCATCTGAATCTGGAACGAGAGGGAGCAGAATACAGTACAGACTATCTTTTCCTTCTGTTTAAACAGATGCCATCTAAAATAAAAGTTCATTTTTTTTTCTTTCCTTGTAAACTCCCTCTCAGCTCTCTCATCTCTTTACACAGACTCAACTAGTACATTTGTATTATTCTCTACTCTCATGTTTAATATATGTCTAACACTGACCTCTCTCATGAACTACAAACCCACATTTCCAAAAGCCTCTAGGCAATTCCAGCGTTTTCCAAGTATATTAAAAAACTCAACATATTCAAAACTGATCTTATTATGCACATCCTTGCCTATATTTGTAGTAATAGTGCCACCATCACCTACACTTAAAATGAATATACTTTTCATTTGATGTTTCTCCAAACTTTCCCCAACAATGCCTCCTCCACCCACCCCATCTCAATGCCACTGCCCTTGCCCAGTCCCCATACTATACTGAAAGCTGGCTTTCTACAAATCATTTCACATACTACACAATTAGACCTGGTAATTTCTCAATACCTCCTAAATATTGACGTCCTAAATACAGCATTTGAACATGCTCCTCATCCCAGACCCACTTATTTTCAAAAATGAACCCTATGTTCTAAGTAACTGGTCCACTAACTTTTCTGAGCATATACTGAACTTTCCTACCTCCACCCTTGTGCTTACATCACTCCCTGTATCTGAGAAACCTGCATCCACCTACTCCCACTCCCGACCCCTAAATTCTTGTTTTAGAGAAGTCTTACCCTCTGCAATGTGAAACTCAGGCTATCAGTTTGAGAAGCAGAATGAAGCTGTGGAAATGCACAGACTTTGGCACCAGGCAGACCTGGATTCAAACTGAGGGTCAGCTACTTACTATATTTGAACACTGCCCTCCTTACTTGAGAAAGATGCTTATATGTTGTGATGCTTGAAAAATGTATGGAAAGCAACTAGCATAGAGCATGATACTAAGTGCTCAATAGCTTCAGAGTATTTTTGACCTCCACCACTTTCCACCTTTTAGCTGATTACTACAGTTAAAAATGAACCCATTTTCCTTTCATACAACTCCAAAGTTTAGGTCAAACCACTCACACAGTTAAGTACTTACCATATTTTTATATTAATACCTTACATCCCCTTCTAGATTTCAGATTCCTAGACCAAATACTTAATCTTTGTACCCTATAATGCCTAACTGTGCTTTCCATAAAACATACAATGCCCACCTACAATTAGAAAAAATATGTAATATGCCTTAACAATACAATTTACTCTTCATGATTTCTGACATACCTAGAAAATTATTGCCAAAACATGAATTTGAATGGTTATGGCTGTATATTTGTTCCTACATCATTGGCCAACATAGCCTGATGCCTCATACAGCAAAACTTCAGTACCCATTCAGTGAATAATACAATAAAATGTACAATGCAAATATTCAACATCTATTGAATGGACTTGAACATAATAAAATTTACAGTACCTGAAATTCCACTATTACCTTTTTCTGCTCTTAAAATTTTTGAAACATTTCCCTTCAAAACACATTAGCTATCATGCTCTCACTGTGGATCCATAATCATATCTAACTTGACTCCTTTTGCAGATTTTCTCAATTCCAAAATTTCAACCATAAGCTCTAAACAATTAAGTACTCCCAACGGCTAAAGATCTACAGTTTCTATCTAAATCTAGAAGTTGGGCAACTTAATCTTCCCTTCACAATTTTTTCCAGGGACTTTAAAATCAACCACCCTTGACCACAATCAATAAAGGAATAAAAGAAACAGAATTTTTTAAAAGTCATCCACCCTTTGCCTGCTGAAAATCAACAACACTGCAATAAATTTTCTTTTGCACAGGAGAGCTCAGTGAACTTACCACTTCAGTCTATTCTCCCTAATGAATGATATTACCTCCCCTTCCAATAGTGGGAGGAGAGAGAATGAGGTAAGTACCTAAAAAACTACAGTATAAGTCCTAATGTAAGCACAAGATGAGAAATGCAGTTAAGTGTCATTGGTTTCACAAAGGTGGTTTGTGTATACTTTACACAGCAAAGATAATGGTCATCTGCAGACAGTCACAACCTGCAGTAATCACTGTGATCATAATTTAAAAAATCACTATTAAATGTGGAAAACCCCTATCACCTACAAACCTTCCAGCAGTTTACTACTTGAAATCCGTTCATTAAAAAACTACCTACATCACTTTCTCCTCTAAACACTCTCAATTCATCCGAGGTAAATACTTCAAAATATAGGTTACACACACACACACACACACAGACCCCACCACAAACACCTCTGTCCACTTATGGGAACCTCTGCATTGCAGCACAACAGTAACAGTAGGGGAACCTCTAAGGAGTTACCGAGAAAATTTTTTCTTTAAAAGTTAAAGGAAATGACAGGTCCAAATATGAAAGTATACAAACTTCGGGGACGCGAGGGTACAAATAATTCTCCAACCCTCTGTAATCAATTCGTGCAACAGCTGCGGACTGAACTCGCCACCAGAATTAGGAGTGCATATTAAAGAATAGCATCCTTTTTTTAAGCCTGCAAGAAAATAAGGGAACTTAAGTACTGATTTTCCTCAAGCAAGCTGTTTTTCTAAATAACTTCGGCAACAGCTTGAACAAGCTTTCCAGTGAGTAAAGATCATGGGAGGCACGCTGGTGCCTTCCTGACCTACGATTCAGAACCGATCCCGAGCGCAGTCCAAATTGATCCCCAGACAACCCCTAGGCGGGTCTGGATGAAAAGTTTTGCAAAAGATCCCCGGCATATACGCCTGCATCGCCCAACCCTGCGACTGAGGAGACGACAACCCTGGGACCCGGGCTAATTACTGACCCCTGGAAAGACCCAGGGGACACGAAAGTCGGGAACTGGAGCCCAAGACTGAGTCTGGTGTCCAGATTCCCAGCCCCAGGTCGACAGAGAAAACCAAATCCGGGAGGCAACGCGAAGATTTGGGGGAGCAGAAATGAGGAGGTCGAACGGACCGAGGCCCAGCCCATCCCCACTCTTAAGTCCCAACGGCTACAACAGCTCCAGGAACCCCCTCCCCGGCTCCGCCCCGCCCACCCCAAGGCCCCGCTCCTTCCCGCCCGGAGGACTCGGCGAGAACATCCGCGGTCGACAAGCCCCTTTCCCGAACCCCGACAGCAGAGCCCGCAGCACAGACCGGCAGCGGGGGCCCGAGAGCACAAGCCCTGACGCGGCCGGTGGCTCTACGGCTGCGCTCCCCCGGCCACTCACCCGCGGCCCGGGCGCTGGGAGGAGGCAGGCGCGGTTCGGCGGCCGCGGACCCCCGGGCTCCAACACCGGCAGCAGACCCTACTCGGAGCCGATGGAGGCTCAGCAGCTGTGCCTGCAAGGCCTCTCTCCGGCCCGAACCTTAGAAAAGCACTTCCGGGGAAGCGGGGGAGGGAAGAGTTTTGGCACCGGAACTGCTCCCGGGCTCGAGCAGCCAGGGCCTCCCAGGAGGGGCGGGATGGGGTGGGGTGGGGCGGGGCCTCTCCCGCTGAGCGCCGTAAAGCCGCCCCCAGACTCGTCGCTAACCCTTTCTGCCCCGAGGCCCCTCGGCTCTCTAAAGGACGGCTGCGTTCCTTACTGCTCTTCCAGTTAGTCCACTCCAGCCACCTAATTTTACAGGCCACGAAACCGAGGATCGGAGAATTTTGGTGCAGGGGTCCGGCGTATACAGCCGACCTCCCAACTCTCCAATATTCTCTCCACTCCTGTCCGCCTCCTTTAAAAAACAGTGATAGTTACCATTTATTGCACGCTTACTACGCGACAGGCACTGTATTACGCGCTTTGGACGCTTACCTCGGTGTATCATCCCAAACCCCTTGAGGTTGTTGCTCTTATCTGTATCATGCGGAGGAAGAAGCCGGTCAAAGATACCAAACCCAATACCACAAACAGTGGCTCTCGATTTTAATTTGTGTGTATAAGTCTCATCTACCCCTAATACGATTTTTAAGCTCTTTAAGGGCAGGAGGCAAATTATATTCCTATATTTCAGCATCACTTGGAATTTGAACAGAAGCCAAGAGCCAGGAGACCCTGGAATCTTACTGCCTGCGTCCTGTTAGGTGCTTTTACTTTTTCAACTTGAGCAAGTTGCTTGACTTCTTTAAGCCTCGGTTTCCTCAATTGCGTGTGTGCTTGCGTATACGTTCATGGATAATCACCTCTGGATTGTGTAGGAATTCAAAATGTACATGCGTGATAAACACTTAAGTGTACCTAGTACCGAGTAGGACTGGATAAAAGTCAACAATTCTCCTACGTCACTGTCGCCATCAATAGGAAAAATTTCTCTTCCTGTGGGTCACTCTAATAGAGGGCAGTTTGAAAAACTGTGGATTAGCAATAGGCGGTATTTCCTTAGTTAAGGAAATAAAGAGTAGACGGTTTTGCAATAGGAAAAATGAAGGTAGGTAAAGCCGAGAATGTCCTGGGGCCAGCCTGGATGCTTGTGAGGCTGGGAGTTGGGACAGTATGAGGACCCACAGGGTCAGATGCCAAGCAGGGAAAGAAGTAAAAGAAAAAAGGGAATTCCTCAACCACAAAATCAGGAAGGGACCTAACATCTGAGGCAGATTCCTCTGGGGAATCTGGGGAGAGACTGTAGGAGGGAGGGTGGGGGGATCCTCTTAACATGCATCCTGTCTGCAAAACAAATTTACAAGCATCTCTTAAAACTGTAGGGGAGGTAGGTTTTTTTTAATTTTCTACTAAGAAAGGTAAGAAAATGGAAATGGTTCAGAACCCATTATTATGAATTTAAGATGTAAACAATGCCTTTGCCACTGGCTTTATTTACAGTTCTGCCTTGTTAATTTTATTTTTGTGTTTGCATAAGTGTTTGTAAATACTTCACTAATACCCAAATTTAAGCAGCCTTTCATGCCTCACTGTGAAGAAGTGAAAAACAGAGGCTGGATTGGCAGGACTCACTAATTTCTTTCCAGGGAGAAGCTTAGATGGATGGTGAAAAGGAATTCTGACCTTGTCAGGCTTCTCATAGGACTCAGATATGCTAGGGGTCTGTCAGGAAACGTTATCTAACTAGGAAATGGTGCAGTCAGGATTTGAATGTGGGTCTGTCTCCTCAGAGGCTTTTTATCACTACACCAGTGGTTTTCAAACTGCTAAGTGCATCAGAATTACCCAGAGGTCTTGTTAAAACACAGATTGCTGGGCCCCACCCCCTAAATTTTACTTAACCGTGCTTCTCCAAGGTGTCCTCCCTAGACTAGCAACGTCAACATCGTCTGTAAACTTGTTAAAAATGCAAATTATTAGGCTCCACTCCAGACCTCCTGAATCAGGAACTCCAGGGTGGGGCCCAGCAATCTGTGTTTTAACAGGCCTTTCAGGTGACTCTGATGCGTTTTCAAGTATTAGAAACACTGCACTCTACTATCCTGTTTTCCACAATCCCCAACTAGGAATAACTCCCCTGAAGCAAAAGTTCTCCCAGTGAATTAAACCATGTGTGGAAGCATTTTTATTCATGCTTTGCTCTTAGTGGGAGATGAGGCTAGGAGAAAAAAAAAGAGTATTCATGGAGGATTCTTTTTTGATTACTTTAAATCTGTATTGAAATTTAACCAGATAATACTGGGTTAGGGGTGGAACTAATCTTATTTGGGAACTACTCTGTGGCAGGGCTTTCCATGCATTTTCTAAATTAATCTTCACTACACTGGTATGAGGTTTTATGGTCTTAATTTTACAGAAGAGAAAAACTGAGACCTAGGTGAAGTAATTGACTTAAGGCCACATTCTTACTGAAAGGGCAGAAATCTGGATTATTCAAACAAAGATTTCTCTAATTCCAAAACTGATGCTTGCTCCACTTCGTGGCAGGAGCTTGGAGAGCCAAATTCCAGTGTGGGCTCCACCACCCAAACTATGCAACATTGAGTAAGCGACTTAATCTCTATTTCAATTTCTCCATCTATAAATAATGTTATCATAAATCTTCCCCTCCCACACTGGAATGCTAGAACAAATGAGGAAATAAAAGTATAAGCACTTGGAGCTTTTTGAAGAAAAACAGTAAAAAGGCAAGTTATTACAGTATTGTATATTTAACCCAGTGTTGCTATGTGAGCCTGAGCATCAGATCTTTCCTGGGTAACTGCTGATTCATACATAAGAGGTTCAAAGGCTGTACTTGATGCCGAAGAAAAAGTTGTTTGACTTCATTTGTCAGTGTCTCCTAGAAGTTAAAGAAGATGACAGAGGGTTTTGTGTGTCTGTTCTAAAAATTACAGGGAATCTCTCACCAGGTTCCTAGGCCCCAGGTTGTTGCCAAATTGCTGGCCTACCCTCATTCTAGAGATCTTTTCTCCAAACCCTTTTCTTCTCCCCATTACAGGCACCCCTCCACCCTCCTGCCTCCACCCACAAGGCAAAGATTTAAAATTCCTCTTTATTATGCAGAAGGATTTAGCTCAATCCTCCTCTCAGGCCAGACTTGAGGCCTATCTTTGTTGACAGAATCACCAGGTTGCACAAATCCAGGGGATACCATTCATGAAGAATAAAACCTGAATGGTGCTCAAGGGGGTGCCAATTGCACAAGCCACGATAGGAATGGTCCCCCTGGAACCGTGCAAGGCTTGGCCCTGTCCATGCATAGCTCCCACCCCAAAAATCCATTAAGGTGTTTTGTGAAACAAAAGAGCCATCTACTTGGGTGTCCACGTTTGCCAAGCTTTCAAATAATAGGCTTCTTTGTTTTTTGTCTGTTTTAACCTAGGCCTGATCAAATGCTTAACTCACCAGGCATTAAGTCCTGGGTTCCACACTCTGCTCCAGCATTTTTCACTCTCTTCTGTGACATTATTGCTTATCTCCTCCTTAGACTTGGGAGTTTTGTAAAGACTTTGTCATATGTTATCTTCCCTGCCTTTTATTCATGCCTTAGCACAAGTGCTTGGAAGTATTTACTGATTTGGCTAACAGCACAGTGTACTTGTATGTATGTGCTAGTATAATTCGCTAATATTTGACATTCAATGGCCCTAAAATCCGTCGTTTGACCCATAGCCTTTTGGCCTAAGAAATAAACTGAGAGGGGTGCCTGGGTGGCTCAGTCATTAAGCATCTGCCTTCGGCTCAGGTCATGATCCCAGGGTCCTGGGATCCAGCCCGGAATCCGGCTCCCTGCTCAGCCAGAAGCCTGCTTCTCCCTCTCTCACTCCCCCTGCTTCTGTCCCCTCTCTAGCTGTGTTTCTCTCTGTCAAATAAATACGATCTTGGAAGGAAGGAAAGGAGGAAGGAAGGGAGGGAGGGAGGGAGGAAAGAGGGAAATTGGGAGGTGAAAATTAAGAAAAATAAATTCAGTCAAAAAATTTTAATTGAGAAATAACATGTAAAGTAAAAATGCCAATTTCTGGCATCTCTTGAACATTTAGACACTCTGGCAGACTGGCTGTGCACCCCACAAGGCGTCAGTGTCTTTAGCTCAGATGTAGACTCCTTATTCAGGAAGTACAATAAATCAGCCCCACTCACATGTGAAATCTTCATGGTGGACACTGAGTTGGAGCCTCTAAGTGGTGTGTGATTTGAAGAAACAAGTATAGACAATTGTAGATTTCACAGGTGCTCATAACTATTGATTGCAATGTATTTAGGGTAATTTTAAATTGTTTTTCCCAGGTAGACAATTGTGGGATACCATGTTGTACCATTTCTAGACAAGCCAGGCAAGTGGAGACCTCAAATTATAAATACTACCACCAACATTTTAAGGCATTGTAGCTAATGTTATTTGTCAATAGCCTGGAAAATAGAAAAGACAAAGAATAGCAAATACTTGAATAAAAATACCTCTAGTTCTAGTAAGTAATGCAGCCAGGATTAGAACCCCAGCAATCTGTCTCCACAGACATGGTCTTGCCGACTAATAAATTAATATTTTTGAGCCTTTTCCATGTGCGAGAGCCATGACTGCCTCTCAACTGAGACTACCAGATTTATGAAACAGTTCATGTTATCGCTTCCAGGTTTTTAATAGGTACTGTAATAAACTTACATAGAACCTTCTCATCTCTCTCTTCCTCCCACCCCAAATCATGTTGATACATTTCTAATCTTCAGTTTTGAAGTGTGTAAATCTAAAACTAAGTGCCAGAAATCTAATACTTTCTTTAATTCCAATATAATTCATGCACAATTTGTTTTTATTTCAAGATATCATGAAGCCCTATGCATGTAGCAAACAAAATATCTTTTAAAAACAATGGAAGCAATTTGCAGCAATAGAATATTGACACTGGAAACCAATATCCATAGTTAATTGTACTTGTATGGAGAAATGGGAGATAACGAGGTTGAATTCAAGTAAAAATGTCACATTGGCATAAATGCAGTAAAAGCTAAAAAATGAAAAAAAGTTCAAAATGAGGATCTGGGACACCTGGGTGGCTCTGGCCCAGGTGGGGGGGGGGGAATGGAGGGTGGGGGGGCAGCTCTTGCTCAGCAGGGAGCCTGCTCCTCCCTCTGCCTGAGGCTCCCCCTGCTTATGCGCTTGTGCTCTCTTTCTCTGACAAATAAATAAAAAATAAAAATTTCAAAAGTGGAGGATCTAAAAGGGAGTGGTCATCAATTTTTAGCATCTTTTACATTTAATTTTTTTAAAGATGTTATTTATTTATTTGACAGAGAGAAACACAGCTAGAGAAGGAACACAAGCAGGGGGAGTAAGAGAGGCAGAAGCAGGCTGAGCCACCCAGGAGCCCCTAATTCTTGAAACTTAAAGGGAGATGTCAATTCTAATATTTTTTCTTGATGTTTATTTAAAAATTAAATGTGGGACGCCTGGGTGGCTCAGTCGTTAAGCATCTGCCTTCTGCTCTGGTCATGGTCCCGGAGTCCCAGGACCCAGTCCAGCATCGGGCCCCCTGCTCAACAGGAAGCCTGCTTCTCCCTGTTTTACTCCCCCTGCTGTGTTCCTTCTCTAGCTGTGTTTCTCTCTGTCAAATAAATAAATAAAATATTTATTTTTTTAAGATTTTATTTATTTATTTGACACACAGAGATCACAAGCAGGCAGAAAGAGGAGGAAGCAGGCTCCCTGCTGAGCAGAGAGTCCCATGAGGCCGGATCTCAGGCCGACCCTGAGATCATGACCTGAGCTGAAAGCAGAGGCTTTAACCCACTGAGCCACCCAGGCGCCCGATAAATAAAATATTAAAAAATAAAAAAAGAGTGTCAAGAATTAAACTTCTGTTTTTGTCCAGATTGGGCTGTTCAGTGAGTCTCCAGACCTTAAGAAGTCCTATTCCAGGGGCGCCTGGGTGGCTTAGTCGGTTAAGTGACTGCCTTCAGCTCAGGTCATGATCCTGGAGACCCAGGATCGAGCCCCACATCAGGCTCCCTGCTTGGCGGGAAGCCTGCTTCTCCCTCTCTCACTCCCCCTGCTTGTATTCCCTCTCTCGATGTGTTTCTCTCTGTCAAATAAATAAATAAAATCTTAAAAAAAAAAAAAAAGAAGTCATATTCCACCCTCATTGTTTCTCATGCAGCTGTGGTCCAGTTGACCCTGCCTCAATTTCTCTCTTTCTGCAAAATATGCACAATAAGTGCATCTTGTACCATAGAGATGTTGGAGACATAGCTAATAAATGATTATAAAGCACAGTTCTTTGAAGTATAAAGCACTGCATAATAACTAAATACTATAATAATCATCCTCATAATAATAGTAATTTTCAACCAGCACATCAACCAGCCCCAGATGCTTATTCACCTCGCAATTAGGCAAAAGTGTATATGCCACCTGTGAAATAAAGTAAAAATCTTAAGCTACAGAGGAGTTCCGCCTCCTTCCTCTTCCCTATGCAGAATGTGAAGTGGGTCTGCCAGAGTCCTGTCTCAGTTGCATCACCTCCTAGCTGATGATCCAGCTTGCGTGAGAGAGTGAAACCTCTCTAGCCTCCATTCCTTCCACCATCAAATGACAGTAACAGTAAGGCCCACCTCACAGGATTGTTGTGAGAGTTCAACCAGTGAGTCCATGAGAGAGGTGCACAGTGCCAGGCAGACCATAAGAGCTTGTCGACTGGTAATGGGGTCACTGACTAACAGCAGTATCTGAGAAGAACTGCTAGCTGATAACTATCTAACCATGTTACCAAATGAAAGAAGGAAAAACCAGGACACTCAGTTCGGAGGATGATCTGAGCTGCCTTCCAGATTATGTGAACATTTATCAAATTTAAGCATTTAATATTAAAATTTGATATAGCAAAATTAAGATTGAGAGAAATTTGTGGTGGAATATATACATATATATTTATATAGAGTAGAATATTACATAGCTATAAAAAAAAGAATGAGATTGTGTCATTTGTAACAACATGGATGGAACTAGAGGTATTAAGCAAAGTGAGGTAAGTCAGACTGAATAGCACTGTATGGTGACAGATGGGAGCTACATCTGCAGTGAGCATAGTATAATGTACAGATCTATCAAATCACTATGTTATATGCCAGAAACTAATGTAACATTGTATGTCGATGACACTCAAAAAAAAAATTTTTTTTTTTAAAGATTTTATTTATTTGACAGAGAGAAACACAGCCAGAGAGGGAACACAAGTAGGGGGAGGGAGAGAGGGAGAAGCAGGCTTCCTGCCGAGCAGGGAGCCCGATGTGGGACTCGATCCCGGGTCTCCAGGATCATGCCCTGAGCCGAAGGCAGTCACCCAACCAACTGAGCCACCCAGGCATCCCTCAAAATTTTTTTTAAAGATTTATTTATTTGACAGAGAGAGAGAGATCACAAGCAGTCAGAGAGGCAGGCAGAGAGAGACAGGAGGAAGCAGGCTCCCCGCCGAGCAGAGAGCCAGACTCTGGCCTTGATCCCAGGACCCTGAGATCATGACCTGAGCTGAAGGCAGAGGGTTTAACCCACTGAGCCACCCAGGCGCCCGTTGACACTCAAATTTTAAAAATAAAAAAAAAAAAGAAAAAGAAAAGGTGAGGCATTTTACTTTTCCATTGTGTTTGTTCATCTTAATAATTGTACGTGAAATAAATGACTACATTTTGGGTATAGATAATGAGGGGGAAAAATAGAGTAAAATGGAAAAGTACAAGGCTCCGCATTCCTCAGCCCACTCCTCTCTGCAGGTGGAACAACTGTTAATGATTGGGTGTTCTCATTCCAGACCTTCTTCTGTGCATTTACATTCATGTAAACAAAACAGAATTACCCAATAGGCAGATAACGTGTGTACCTAAGGCACCAAAAAAACAGGACCCCCTCCAAATTTTTTTTTTTGTGAAGAACTTGACATTTTTACAAATGCATAGATTTTAAAAAAATCAGAATTTATTGAGACTTCCTTATGCTTATTTAATTTTAGCATGGTTTTAATCTTAAAGTAAATAATAAGGACATCATTTCATATGTACCATAAGCTCTTTAGTGCTTAGGACCTTTCTTAAGATCTTAATCCAAGCTTGCTTGATAAAGGACATGAACACTTATATTTTATAAAACATAAATGTAATCATATTGTTTTGCAGCCTGCTTTATTTGTGTGAATGACTTTAAACATTGTGCTATTTACTTACTAGTAACCTAAAGTAGAAGGAACTTTTCCCATATCTGTCATTCTATTCCAACAAGAACTATCCCTGTGTAAAGGCCTTATTAGAACAATTTGAGTTTCAAAAGCTTTCTTTCTCGGTAAAGCAAATTTCATTTTCCATCACATTTTCAAGCCAGCGTAATACAATCCTTTTTTAATCTTCTCAGAGTGTATGATGGAGAGAAATCCTGCCGACCAGGAGCTTTCTAAATGGTGACTGTGGAGAGACGCCAAGGAAATCAAATGGTGCCAAGTGTAGAATCCTCAAGTTGCTCTCTAAACTAACAGAAATTCATTTAGAAGTTGGATTTTACTGAGGCAGGAAGCATTTCTCCCACAAAGGTAGAGCACATGTGGAGACTGTACTGGGGTGAGGGTGGGTCTGTGTTCAGAGAAGCAAAGTAAAACTACATTGTAGCTTCAGAAGAGATTAATGACCTTTTGTCAAGGAAGGAAGAATGCTTAAACAGTAGTTTATAACCACGTGTATTTAAAATATTTCCCTTATAGTCAATTAACTGCTGTAATTTTATTATTCCTTCAATAAGTTCAGCGTATTCAGAGGATACAAATATATATGTAGAGAGAGATCAGGGGCGCCTGGGTGGCTCAGTTGGTTGGACAACTGCCTTCGGCTCAGGTCATGATCCTGGAGAGCCGGGATCAAGTCCCACATCGGGCTCCCTGCTTGGCGGGAAGCCTGCTTCTCCCTCTCTAGCTCCCCCTGCTTGTGTTCCCTCTCTGGCTGTGTTTCTCTCTGTCAAATAAATAAAATCTAAAAAAAAAAAAAAGAGAGAGAGAGAGATCAAATATGTAGAGAAAGAGATCTATAGATATAGATATACTTGAAATAACCTCGACTGGAAACTACTACAAATGTTTATTACACACATACTGTGAATAAGACAGGGGGGGCAGGGGGCGCCTGGGTGACTCTGTTGGTTAAGCGACTGCCTTCAGCTCAAGTCCTGGAATCCCAGAAAGAGTCCAACATCAGTCTCACTTCTCAGCAGGGAGGCTGCTTCTCCCTCTGACCCTTCCTCCTCTCTCATTCTCTCTCTCAAATAAATAAAATAAAAAATCTTTAAAAAAGAAAAAGAAGGCACAGGGGGTCTGGAGACACTTGCGTTCCCTCTCTAGCTGTATTTCTCTCTGCAAATAAATAATAAAATCTTAAAAAAAAAAAAAGAATCAAAAAGCCAGTTGGAGAGAGAAGTTATGGACTCATGGAAGAGGGAACACAATAGTGTAAAAGGGGCTGTGGTAAATGCTTGATGAATAATAGAACCTCTTATCTTTGGAGACCTCTTCCTTCATGCATGGTCTTAGCACCGAGTAAGAGGTAGGACTTAAGTAGTGTCTTCAAGGATTTGTAGTTATTACAGGAGAAAGAGGGGAATAAAAAGGATTCCAGCTTTCAAAAAGGCCTAATAGAAAAGCACAGAGCACATTCAGAAGACTTGAGCAGATCTCTTTAGCCAAAATAAAGTTTGGGTAAGCAGGTTGGGCCTGTAGTCTGAAAGGTGCTGACAACTAAATTAAGATATGTGGGCATTATCTTTTCAGGCAGTAAAGAATCAAAGCTGGTTTCCCTACTATGAAGCAACATAATTACGGTACACTTAAAAAAAAAAACAAAAAAAAACCAGGGATGCCTGGGTGGCTCAGTTGGTTAAGCATCTGCCTTCAGCTTGGGTCATGATTCCAGGGTCCTGGGATCCAGTACCACATGGTGCTCCTTGCTTGGCAGGGAGCCTAGCTTCTTCCTCTGCCTACAGCTGCCCTTGCTTGTGCTTTCTCTCTGTCTCTGACAAATAAATACATAAAATATTTTTTTTTAAAAAACTTTCTTTTCTTTTTTTTTTTTTTAAATGAGAGACACTCACAAAACACAGGAAAGCCTAAGAAATAAAATAAGAGTCACCTGGAAAACCACCACCCAGAAATATGTTACACTTTCAATGGGATCATATATATATAGCATTTTTTTCTCGTCTTATATTTGTGTGTGTATGTGTGCATGTTTGTGTATAAATTAGGATTATTCTTTCTTATGTCAACATGATTTTGTAAGTATTTTCTTATTAAAAATCACAGCTGCACTGTATTTTATCATATAAATGTAATATATTGTACTTACTCAATTTTCCATTTTTTTCATCTGGGCACAAGAAACTAAAATTCATCCAAGCTTAATTAAGCAGTATGAAAGGAAGAGAGAGTAAAGGATAAGCTGAGAACGGGAGGAACAGTTAAAAAGCTATTGGTAGAGGGGCACCTGGATGGCTCAGTTGGTTAAGCGACTGCCTTCGGCTCAGGTCATGATCCGGGCGGGAGACCAGGGATCGAGTCCCACATCGGGCTCCCTGCTCAGCGGGAGGCCTGCTTCTCCCTCTCTCATTCCCCCTGCTTGTGTCCCCTCTCTAACTGTGTTTCTCTCTGTCAAATAAATAAAATCTTAAAAAAAAAAGCTATTGGTAAAGGACAGCTTATATAAATTAAGACATATTCACACTGTAGAATAGTTCATTATATTACAGCATAAGTATTGTTTCAAAGAATGACGCTGCTCCTCATGTACTATATGGA
The DNA here is from genome assembly GCA_004023965.1 of Spilogale gracilis. Taxonomy (NCBI): domain Eukaryota; kingdom Metazoa; phylum Chordata; class Mammalia; order Carnivora; family Mephitidae; genus Spilogale; species Spilogale gracilis. Next base: position 21,954 of record PITA01017755.1, on the reverse strand, counting down.
GTGGTCTCCCAGATATATTTTCTCTTCTCCCCAGTCCCCTGAATTTGGAATGTCCCAGAACTCCATTCTCTTCTCCCACATCTATATTTATTTCCTCCTTTGGCAATCTCATCCTGTCCCAGGGATTTAAATATTGTCTACATGCTAACCACCCCATGGCCTGTGGAAAGAAAAGGTATTCCATACGCAGAGGCGATACAAGTTTTCTGGAAAAGAACTTGAAATTGTGAATAAAAAGTGCCTGCTGCACTCTGATATTATCCAATAGGAGATGTTACAAATAAAAAAATGCCAGCGTCCTGTCCTGGGAGGGGTCCTTGGGAGTGAGGGGACTTGTATGCTATAGCCTAAGCAAGGGACTAGATACAGGGGCAGAGTGATATGATGAAGGCATCAGTAAGGGGATATCACTATTCCAAAGTCAGGGGATGGGGTGGGTGGAAAAAAATCACGCATCAATTTGGGCAATTTGTTCTTTGCCCTCTATTTGGATATCTTATAGAACAATAACTGGAAACTATTATTTGATTTGGCTTCCTAAAAAATGGTACATTACTCATTGTGAAAGGGAGGAAGAAGAGAGAGTTTCTGTGGGTTAATTAACAAAATAATGCTCCTGGGACAGCAAGCAAATATACATGATTCCTTATTTCCAGTATCATCTCCACATCAAAGTTTCTCTCACTGCTTCTATTGTGAGCTCTGCTGTTTTTTTTAAAAAAGATTTTATTTATTTGACAGAGAGAAACACAGTCAGAGAGTGAACACAAGCAAGGGGAGTGAGAGAGGGAGAAGCAGGGAGCAGGGAGCCTGATGCAGGGCTCAATCCCAGGACTCCATGGATCACGACCTGAGCTGAAGGCAGATGCTTAATGATTGAGGCACCCGGGCGCCCCTGTAAGCTCTGCTTTTCAGCCAATAACATGCTAAGCTAAAATTTGCAAATTCTTTCTTTCTTTCCACATTAGAAAGACCTGGCTAGGGCACCTGGGTGGCTCAGCGGGTTAAAGCCTCTGCCTTCACCTCAGGTCATGATCTCAGGGTCCTAGGATCGAGGCCCATGTCGGGCTCTCTGCTCAGCGGGGAGCCTGCTTCCCTCTCTCTCTGCCTGCCTCTCTGCCTACCTGTGATCTCTCTCTCTGTCAAATAAATAAATAAAATCTTTAAAAAAATAATAAATAATAAATAAATAAATAAATAAGAAGAAAGACCTGGCTACTTTGATAGTGACTGTAGTCTGTCCCTCATTATACTTGAGTACAAACATGGAAAAATACTTTTACATCTCTCCAATCTATAGAAAACCATCCTGGAATCTTGAAAACAGTCTCTTTACAGATGGAGAGAATGTGAGAGAAATGGCCTCAGTGTGTTGGCTAAAAACTGCAATGTCTGCCCAGCACTGTGCTTCCTCTCATAACAGGGGATGCTCTGCTGAATGAGCCCTTGTGTGTCAAAATTCAAAACGTTCTTGTTTGCTCCAGTTGAACAAAGCTCTCACAGACAGTGGGATCTGCAGGGTAGCCACCAAGTGTGTTGAACCAATGTTCCTGCCACCGCACTGCCGAGTAGTTTATCGTGATGGCAGTTCTCACCTTCGTGTATAGGGCCCGGTGTTTGCAGTGCCGTCCTGCAGAGCTCCCACTGACTTCAAAGGAAATGACATAGAACAGAACCCCGTGGTGTAAGGGGAAACAAGCAGCATCTGATCAGAATGAGGCCATATTTTTTTTCATTCTCTCTGTATAAATGGCTAAATTTATATACAGAATATTTAAAGGCTACCTTTCACGGCTGGAGTTTATGAATTGTCAGATGTATGTACACTTATTATGGAGCTCAACACTGAACTGCTTATATAGGAGGGAAAGGGAGAGAGTTGTGTTGCAGAGAAATCCATCCCAATTCCACGTTTTTCTTGGTCTACAAGACCCCCTCCCCAAAGACACCAAAGTGTTTGGGGCTGCCTTAGTGGCTTCTTTAACTTAAAGCTGGCCTTAAGGCAAACCTAAATGAGAAAGAAGGAAAAGACAGAGGAGAAAAAGAGGAGCGGGAGGAGGAAGGAGAAGTGTGTGTGTGTGTGTGTGTGTGTGTGTGTGTGTGTGTGTAGGGGGAGTATGTTGGTTTTTTTTTTTAAAGATTTTATTTATTCATTTGACAGAGATCACAAGTAGGCAGAGAAGCAGGTAGAGAGAGAGGAGGAAACAGGCTCCCTGCTGAGCAGGGCCTTGATCCCAGGACCCTGAGATCATGACCTGAGCTGAAGGCAGAGGCTTTGACCCACTGAGCCACCCAGGCGCCCGGGAGTATGTTTATTAAATCTCTGGATAAGGGAGGTCTCTTTCTTTCTTTCTTTTTCTTTTTCTTTTTATTTTTTAAAGATTTTATTTATTTGACAGAGAGAAACACAGCCAGAGAGGGAACACAAGCAGGGGGAGTGAGAGAGGGAGAAGCAGGCTTCCTGACGAGCAGGGAGCCCGATGTGGGACTTGATCCCGGGTCTCTGGGATCATGACCTGAGCCGAAGGCAGTCGCCCAACCAACTGAGCCACCCAGGCGCCCCGGGGAGGTCTCTTCCTAAACTCAGGGAGGAGGAGTCACTAAAGAACAAAATTTAACTACAAAAAAAGAAAAATTCCACATGCCAAAAATCAAAATAAAACAGATTTAAATGACAAATAAAAAACTAGGGAAAAAATTGGTGACAGCTTAGATAAGTAAAATGGTTAATATTCTCCTGAATTTATAAAGAACTCATGAAAGCTGATTTAAAAAAAAGAAAAACACTGTCACAGCTAATTACTCAATAGAGAAAACCTGAAAGCTTTTCCTCTAAAGATCAGGACCAAGACAAGGATGTCCATTCTTACCACTTTTATTCAACATAGTACTAGAAGTCCTAGCCAGAGCGATCAGGTAAGAAAAAGAAATAAAAGTCTTCCAAATTGGTAGGGAAGAAGTAAAACTGTCACTATATGCAGATGATATGATGATACTATATAGAAAACCCCAAAGACTCCACCAAAAAGCTATCAGAACTAATAAATGAATTTAGTAATGTTGCAGGATACAATTAATAAACAGAAATCTGTTGTGTTTCTATACACTAATAATGAAGTAACAGAAAGTGAAATTAAGAAAACAATCCCATTTGCATTTGCATCAAGAAGAATAAAATACTTGGGGGGTGCCTGGGTGGCTCAGTGGGTTAAAGCCTCTGCTTTCGGCTCAGGTCATGATCTCAGGGTCCTGGGATCGAGGCCCACATCTGGCTCTCTGCTCAGCAGGGAGCCTGCTTTCTCCTCTCCCTCTGCCTGTATCTCTGCCTACTTGTGATCTCTCTCTCTCTGTCAAATAAATAAATAAAATCTTAAAAAAAAAAAAAAGAAGAAAATACTTGGGAAAAATTAAACAAACAAAAAAAGTGCTAAAATTCCCATAGAATAAACAAAGGATCCATACAATTCACAGGAACATAAATTTAAATGACCAGTAAACATTTGAAAAATGTTCAGTGTTACCAATAACAATAAAAGCAATGAAAAAAAATGAAGTTTTCACTTCAAAAAGGCAAATATGAAAAATGAAACCATATATTGTAGCTTTTTCAAATATAAGCAATAATCAGAAAGTGTAACTCTATATATTTTTTAAAGATTTTATTAATTTATTTATTTGACACAGAGAGAGATCCCAAGTTGGCAGAGAGACAGGCAGAGGGAGGAGAAAGCAGGCTCCCCGCTGAGCAGAGAGCCCTACGTGGGCCTCAATCCCAGGACCACAAGATTATGACCTGAGCCGAAGGCAGAGGCTTGACCCACTGAGCCACCCAGGCGTCCAGAAAATATAACTCTTTAAAAATGCCTTTTCAAAGCACTGACAGAACAAATAAAATACCAGAGGCTATACATAATAAGATATGTACCTACAAAAATTGAGCTTTCTTCCTGGACAGAAGATCCTCATGGGGGACAAGGCCTGCTCAGGGAGGCTGTCAGCCTAAAGGTGTCAGGAAATTGGGGAAATCAAGCAAATCAGTAGATCCCGAAGATAATGACAGGCCAGGCTCTGAGTATGAAAGAAGAGTGGTATAAACAGTGATGGGGGAAAGCAAGAATGAGCCCCGTAGTACTGGATTGGAAGGAAACATGTCTGTGTGCACTCACAATTTTCTTTCTTTTTTTTTTTTTTTTAAAGATCTTATTTATTTGACAGAGAGAAACACAGCTAGAGAGGGAACACAAGCAGGTGGAGTGAGAAAGGAAGAAGCAGGCTTCCTGCCGAGCAGAGAGCCCAATGTGGGACTCGATCCCCAGTCTCCGGGACCATGACCTGAGCCAAAGGCAGTCGCTCAACCAACTGAGCCACCCAGGCGCCCCAGCACTCACAGTTTTCAGTACAGGTAGATAGATACCAAAGTAAAAATAGATGTTAGTGCGTATTTTTATATATGTATACAGGTGGATGTATGTGAATACATATTTATGTGCATATGTATATGCACATTTATTTCCTAATTCAGTCCAATGACAGGACTGGGAAGAAGAGACACTCTGGTAACTGATCTAGTATCTAAATCGTATCTTCTCTTCTCCACAGAACTTTATTCTTTGGGGAGCTCACCCATTTCCTAAGGCTTCATGCTGAAGCCTATGTCAAGATTAGACCTTTCACCTAAGATATTCAATGTATTAGACATATTCGAACTACTAATACAACCTCTCTACTTTGTTGTCTCACAAACATTTCAAACTCAACATAGTCAAAATAAAATGTCTAATTTCCCTGTGTTCTTGCCAGCCATTCCTCTCCATTGTCCCAACTCTGTAAATAATAACACTGATCATTCACTCAGTCACTGAAGTCAGAAGGCTGGGAGTTATCCTAGCCTCTTCCCTTTCCCTTATTCCTTCATAGTCTCTCCATCAGGGAGTTCAAATTGCTCTACTTCCTAAACATACCGCGAATCAATTCACTTGTCTCTTGTGACCATGCTAGTCTAAGCCACCACTCTCCCTCCCCTGGATACTGCAATACCTGTCTAAGTAGTTCCTCTATATCATGGGGGTCTCCTTATGTTCCCTTATCAATACAGCCCGAGTGAACGCTTTTTTTTTTTTTTAAGATTTTATTTATTTATTTGACAGAGAGAAACACAGCCAGAGAGGGAACACAAGCAGGGGGAGTGAGAGAAGGAGAAGCAGGCCTCCCACCGAGCAGGGAGCCCGATGTGGGGCTCGATTCTGGGTCTCCGGGACCACAACCCGAGCCGAAGGCAGTCGCTTAACCAACTGAGCCACCCAGGCGCCCCCCGAGTGAACTCTTAAAATGTAAGTGAAGCATGCCTTATTCCTGCTCAACTCCTTAAAATGCTTCTGCGATTTTCTGGCCTGTTAGAATAAATCCAAGTGTCTGGGTATGATAAAAAAGACCCTGCATGATCTGGCTACCTGCCCAAGTCCTCCGACTTCATATCATGCACTCTATCCCAGCAGTTACAACTCTGCAGTCAGGGTTCCTAGAACACACCAAGCTCTTACCTGTTTCAGGGTTTTTGCATTTGCCCTTCCTTCTGCTCGCCATTCTCTACTTTCAACTTTTCACATGATTGTCCCTTTCTCTTTCTTTAGTTCTTAGCTTAAATGCCAGTTCCTCAAAGCAGAATTTCTTGGCCATCCTACCTAAGTAGGACCCTCTATTATTCCTATCACAGCCAACTGTTTCTATTATTCTTATCATCAGTTGCAATTGTTTTTTTAATTTTTTTGTTTTATTGCCTGTCTCTCTCACTAGAGTAAAAGCTGTATGGGGGGAGTGATCTTGTCATTCCTGTCTTTCTTTTATTCTCATAGCTCAACATGGTGTCTGTTATATACCATGTAGTTGATGGATTTTTATATTTTATTTTATTTTACTTTACTTTACTATATTTTATTTTATTTTATTTTATTTTATTTTATTTTATTTTATTTTATTTTAGAGAGAGACAGAGATAGGGAGAGAGGGCATTAGCAGGGAGGAGAGGGAGAAGCAGGCTCCCCACTGATCAGGGACCCCCATGTGGGGCTCAATCCCAGGACCCTGGGATCATGACCTGAGCTGAAGGCAGACACTTACCCGACTGAGCCACCCAGGCACCCCTAGTTGATAAATTTTTATCAAATTAAAAAACAACTTGTATAAACTTACTATGTATTAGATGCAAAGGATTTAGAAGTAGAACACAAAATTTCTCCAACTGACTCACAGTCTAGAAGGAAAGCAAATAAGCAATTGCAATTCCGCATGGGTGGTATTATAATGGGGACAGTCTCATATGGGAGAGGCCCCTAATCTGGGCTCAAGGCCGGTCACTAAAGGCTTATTGGAGGTTGTGACATCATAGCAAACCTGCTGTGTAGATGAATTAGTCATTGAAAATACAGTGGGGTAGGGCAGAGGCCAAGAATAGCATGTGCCTAGAAAGGAGGCACACCATGGCATATTCAGGAGGCTAAAAGCCTTAAGGGTGGAGAGTAGAGATGAGGGGAAGTGAATGAATGGCAAGAGATGAAGCTACAGGGCACCTGGTTAGCTCAGTGGGTTAAAGCCTCTGCTTTCAGCTCAGGTCATGATCTCAGGGTGCTGGGATCAAGGCCCGCGTCGGGCTCTCTGATCAGCAGGGAGCCTGTTTCCTCCTCTCTCTCTGCCTGCCTCTCTGCCCACTTGTGATCTCTCTCTCTGTCAAATAAATAAATAAAATCTTTAAAAAAAAAAGAGATGGGTGGCGCCTGGGTGGCTCAGTTGGTTAAGCGACTGCCTTCGGCTCAGGTCATGATTCCGGAGACCTGGGATCGAGCCCCACATCGGGCTCCCTGCTCGGCGGGAGGCCTGCTTCTCCCTCTCTCACTCCTCCTGCTTGTGTTCCCTCTCTGGCTGTGTTTCTCTCTGTCAAATAAATAAATAAAATCTTTAAAAAAAAAAGAGATAAAGCTACAAAAATAAGGTGACATAAGGGTAAACCCCATTAAATGGTTTTTACTGCATCTTGGGGAGTGGGATGGTCAGTGGAAAGTATCATGCAGGGAGTAACATGATCAATTTTGTGTCACAAAGGTCATTTCAACCAACAAGGGTTAAGAGGTTAGGCAGGAATCTAAGTATTGTCGGCAGGATGACAATGACAAACTAAGGCAGTAACAATGGGAATACAAAGACTAAAACCAAAATAAATAAATAAATAAATAAATAAATAAATAAATAAATAAATAAATAAATAAATAAAATAAGACAAGACAGACTTGGAGACTATTTAAAAAATAGCCCAGTGAAGAAACTGACAATTCAATAAATACTTTGTTAAATGGTGTGAGGACAAATGGTTAGATATTTGGAGGAGAGTTAGAGTCCTACTTCAAAACTATATCAAAATAGGGATGCCTAGGTGCCGAGGTGCCTGAGCATGAGCAGGGCTAGGGGCAGAGGGAGAAGCAGACTCTCTACTGAGGAGGGAGCCCAAGGCGGGGCTCGGTGCCAGGACCCCGGGATCTTTTTTTTATTAAAAATTTTATTTATTTATTTGACAGAGAGAAACACAGCCAGAGAGGGAACACAAGCAGGGGGAGTGAGAGAGGGAGAAGCAGGCCTCCCGCCGAGCAGGGAGCCTGACGTGGAGCTGGATCCCAGGACCCTGGGATCATGACCTGAGCCAAAGGCTTAACTGACTGAGCCACCCAGGAACCCCTAAAATCTTTTTTTAAAAAAGAAAGAAAATTAAAAACATCTGGATATAAAAAAGAAAACAAAAAAACATCTGGATATAAAAAGGAGCAACTAAAGATAATTCGAATTTACACATTTTTAGAGCCATTACAAATTTAATAGATGGGTTAAAATCTAGACTAGATATATTTGAAGAATGACTTTACTGAACTGAAAGATGGTGCTGAGAGATTTACCTAGAATACAACACAGAAAGCCAAAGAGCTAGATAGCTCGCTAAAGCAAAAGCAATTACTTAGGAAACATGAAAAACAGATTGACAGGCTCCAGCCTACATTCAATGCAAGTTTCAGAAGAATGGAGTGAAGTTGGAAAAACAATACTTGAAGAAATAACAACCAAGTAATTGTAGAATTAAAATACACACACACACACACACACACACCAAGTACGAAGCAGCATATATCTACATTAATACATTATAATAAAATGAACATCATCTGGGATAAAGAACTAATTTCAAAAGCTACTACAGAATTAATATGATGATAATAACACTGTAAGAAAGTGTGAACTTCATGAGGTGTACTTCAGGAAATAGATTATATGGAAAAGATTAAACTTGTTTTCTGTCTCATACCATACATAAAAATAAACTTAAGAGGAATTAAAAACTTAAATGTGAAAAGCAAACCCATAACACTTTTAGAAGAAAATTTAAGGTAATATATTTATGGCCTTGGGGCAGGGGAGGATTTCTTAATTAATATTTAAAAATGAGAATCATTTAAAAAGTGAATACATTTTCCAAATTTAAGAAGGAAAACTTTATTCAACTGAAGACACCATAAATAAGTGATAAGACAAATCCACAAGCTTCTGTTTGCAATGAAAGAATATATTTTTCAAAGCCTACATATCCCACTAGATGTAAAGGGGTAAGTGTCCTCCTTGCATTGCTGGTTCAACTTTTGTCCTTCCCTCCTTTTTCCTAAAACCCTCTGTTTTGGGGCGCCTGGGTGGCCCAGTTGGTTAAGCAACTGCCTTCGGCTCAGGTCGTGATCCTGGAGACCCGGGATCGAGCCCCACATCGGGATCGAGCCCCCACTGCTTCTCCCTCTCTCACTTCCCCTGCTTGTGTTCCCTCTCTGGCTGTGTCTCTCTCTATCAAATAAATGAATAAAATCTTTTTTTTCCCTCTTCTCCAGTAATGTTGTCTTCCAACTTAGCCACTCACTAACATGGTCAAATCTCCAGAACTGCACTGCTCAGTCTGGTAGCTACTTGCTTCATGTTTCTTTTAATTTCAGACTTATTAAACTTAAATACAATTTAATTTTCATTTCCTTAGTTGGTCCATTTCAGTGATTGGTAGCCTTGAGTGGCAGCCATATTAGGCCATTGGACACGGAAGAATCCCACCATCACAGGAAGTTCTATTGAGTAGCACTGCCCTGGATCTTCTTAATCGACCAAGGCTATAACTCCTCCATAATGCCAATATCAAGCATCCCACTCCCTGACCAAGGCCTTCTATTCTTTAAGCTTATTTCTTTTTTTTTTTTTTTAAGATTTTATTTATTTATTTGACACACAGAGAGATTACAAGTAGGCAGAGAGGCAGGCAGAGAGAGAGGAGGAAGCAGGCTCCCTGCTGAGCAGAGAGCCCTACGTGGGCCTCGATCCCAGGACCCTGAGATCATGACCTGAGCCGAAAGCAGAGGCTTTAACCCACTCAGCCACCCAGGCACTCTCTTTAAGCTTATTTCTGACTCCAACAATTTGTCAAATATATTTGGACCTATAATCTATTGAATTTTCCACCATTTTCTTGTTCCTTACCCTGTGCCATGTTCTACTTCCATTATTATCCAATTTAAATTTCATGATCAATCAATATGTACCTCCCCTTGCTTACATCTTAAACTACCTTGTTCCTCTTACATTTTTTTTAGCATGATAAATTCTATTTAAATCTAACCTTCTGCCTGTTTGTTATCTGGATAAATCCAATTCTCCACTTAACTCTGCACCCACACCTCTGCTACTGACTGTGGGTGGAGAAAAAAAAAATAACCCACACAGTTATCACTAACCTTAAGTAGGCCCTTAATGCTACCTACCAATCATTATTGTTCACTAATGCATTCAGTCTCTCATTCTCTGAGACTACTCATACTTTCTTCTCATTTTCAAACCTCTGACAACTTCTCCCTATTTTCTCTCTCAACTGATGATTTGCATCTTATTTAGCTGAGACAGAAGCAGTCAGAAAAGAATTACCATCTGTTGCCACCATCACATCTACTTACCTACCTGCACTTGTGTGCATTTGTTCTGCCTTGTCACCTGTTGCTATGAACAGATTGTGTCTATGGTTCTAATGAAGACCAGTCCTCTCCTCTACACTAGACCTCACCCCCTTGAGCCTATTTAGGGATCTCAGTACACCAATTGTCTACTTTCTCTTGACATTATCACTTTTTCCGTCTCTACGGGATCTTTCTTATCATCATGATCATCATGAAGCTATAGTTTTATTTATCCCATCTTTATTTTTTTTTAAGATTTTATTTATTTATTTGACAGAGAGAGAGATCACAGGTAGGCAGAGAGGCAGGCAGAGAGAGAGGAGGAAGCAGGCTCCCTGCTGAGCAGAGAGCCTGATGTGGGCCTGGATCCCAGGACCCTGAGATCATGACCTGAGCTGAAGGCAGAGGCTTTAACCCACTGAGCCATCCAGGCACCCTATCCCATCTTTAAAAAACCTACCACTGACCTCAACTTTCTCACCAGTTACTCCATTTCCTTCCTTCCCCTTTAAGCAAAAATCCTTGAAAGCAGTCTGCTTGTACCCACTATCTCTAACTTCTCTCCTCCCAGTCTCTCTTGAATCCACACTGATCAGGATTTTGCCCTCACACTGTGTCATCAATTCTCTTGTCAAGATCACCAAAGATTTCCATGTGGCTAAATTTATTTATTTATTTTTAAAAAAGATTTTATTTATTTGACAGAGAGCAACACAGCCAGAGAGGGAACACAAGCAGGGGGAGTGAGAGAGGGAGAAGCAGGCTTCCCGTTGAGCAGGGAGCCTGATGAGGGACTTGATCCTGGGTCTTCGGGATCATGACCTGAGCCGAAGGCAGTCGCCCAACCAACTGAGCCACCCAGGCACCCCTATGTGGCTAAATTTATTGATCAACATCAGTCCTCATCTTGCATGATTTATTAACAGTGTGTGTGACCAAGATGATCCCTCCTTCCTTGAAACTCTTCTTTCCTTGACTTCCAACCTGGTTTTCTCCCTACCTTACTATTTGCTCTTTTTCAGACTCTTTTGTTTGTTTTTCCTTATCTCCATGACCTCTGAACATTGAAATATCTGTCTTTGGGTTTCTTCTCTTCAATGTCTATACTCACTTTGTGGTAGATTGAACTATGGCTTATAACAAGTTGCTTCCTCCCTTCTATAAAGATCGATATCCACACTTTTGGATTTGTCTTGAAATGCCTCTTCTGTGCACAATATACATCTTTGTCTCATTGCAGGGCTGGGGTGTGTCACTTTCTTTGGCCAACGAATGAACTAGAAAAGAAGCATGTGGTATATGCCACATACAAAGGGAAGCTTTAAATCGGATTGCATTGTTGAGTTTGGCCTCTCTTGCTTCTGCCCTTTGCCACAACTGTGACATGTGCCAGATAGTGGCTATTTCTTCAGCTTAGGGTTCAAATTAGAATACACTAGAATCAGACATAGCTGGCTCACAGCCTAGAGAGGAAGCTGTAATCAATTTGCCACCCATATGTAACAAGAGAAAGAAATAAGTGCTACTCTAACCCACTGAGATTTGGGAGTTGTTCGTTACTTCAACAATGCTGACTAGTAAAACTCCCTTTATATTCTCCTGAATGTCCAGTTCATATGTGCACTTGCCAACTGGGCACCTCCACTTGAATGTCTATTAGGCAACCCAAACTCAAAAAAGAGGTCCAAAATAAGCTCCTAATCTCTAACAAATCTAATCTTCTTTACGTTTTTTCATTATTAACTAATAAAAACTCTAATCACCTAGGATAAAAAAAAACAAAATAAAACAACAAAAACCCTGAAATCATCCTTGATTTCTCACTTTTGCTTATACTCGATGCCTAATTTATCATCATATTCTGTTAGTTCTACTTTCAAAATAAATCTAGATTCTGAAAACTTCTCATTACTTTTGCTGGTACTGCCTCAGGCCCTGCTATTGCCATTTTTGCCTGTTTACTCTTACCATCATAGCAGTCCCCACCAAAAGGTTGGTTACCTTTGATTTCTCCATCCACAGTTTCAGGTTCTAAGCATCACTAGAGAAGGTTCTCTAGGACAGAAAAACAAAAATTAATCAATAACTACCCAACAAATGCTACTTAACCGCGGTGGGGTCACAGACTCTTAAGTTATCTTTTAGTTTTTTTCTGAACACTTTTTACCACCTCAGTAACACATCAGTCCATGATCTTCCGCCTGGAGTATTTTGAAAGCCACTCACTTTTCTTCTGCTCTTTTGCACCTCACAGTGAGCCTTTTAAGCCAGTTAGTCAGAGCACCTGGCTGCCTCAGTTGGTTGAGCATGAAATTCTTGATCTCAGGGTTGTGAGTTTGAGCCTCACACTGGGCGTAGAGTATGTAAAAGAAATAAAATCTTTAAACAAACAAACAAACAGTAATCAGATTGGGTCACTTCTTTGCTCAAATCTTTCCTTTCCTCAAATGGCTTATCACCTCACTGAGAGTAAAAATCAAGTCCTTGTAATGGTCCACCACATCCTTTACATTCTGCGCACACACCTTCCCCACCTTACTGCTCAAATCTCATCTCTTGTGATTCATTTTTGGCCCCACTTGCCTCTTTGCCATTCCCTGCACCAACCATTTATGCTCCAGCTTCAAGGCCCTTACATTTGTTGTTCTAACAATATCTCTGCGGCCTGTTTCCCCACCTTCCTCAGGTTTGACTCAAATGTCAGTCTCTCAGTGAAGCTTTCCTTGACCACCCTATTTTAAGTTGTAACCCTTCCCCAGAACTCCTTATCCCACTTCCCTGCTTTATTTTTTCCTATAGCATTTATCACAGGGTATGTAAAATCTAATACATATGACCTTCGCTTATTTATCTTGTTTATTTTTTCTCTCCCTATACTAGAATGTTTGCCTCATGAACTAAGAGGTTTTTTTGGTCTGTCTTGTTCACTGCTCTATCCTCTAAGTGCACTAAGTGCTCAATAAATATTTGTTGAGAGAATCAGTGGAACTAACAAAGGGTAAGATGCAGAATATAGAAATGCTCCTACATGTCCAAGGAAACATAAAAACAACCAACTGAGGGGTGCCTGGGTGGCTCAGTCAGTTGGGCATCGGCTCTTGATTTCAGCTCAGGTCATGATCTCAGAGTCATGAGACTGAGCCCCACAAGGGGCTCCATACAGGGTGTGTGGAGCCTCCTTAGAATTCTCTCTCTCCCTCTCCCTCTTCTTCTCCCCTTGTTCTCTCTCTCTCTCTCTTTCTCTCTCAAAAAACAAAACAAAACAACAACCCACAAAAAACAACCAATTGAAACATTAACTGAGGGTATGAATAATGACCTCACAAAAGAAATATATAATCGATAAACATAAGAAAAAGGACCCAAACTCAAATGATCAGTGAATTAAGCAAGGTGAGATACCTTTTCATAACCATCAGACTGCCAAAAACTTTAGAAGTCTTACAATACCAAGCACTGGCAAGGATAGGGAACATCAGTAACTCTCACACACCTACTGGTACAACTTTGAAGATGTGAAATGTCTAGTAAATACTGGAAATACACGTACCCTCTATCCAACAATTCCAGTCTTGAATATAAAACCAAGAAGTATATACTAACAAGTCTTTTTATGAGTGACATGTAAGAGATTCTTCATGTCACCATTGTTTATAATAGCCTTAAACTAGAAATGCAAATGTCCATTAATAGAAGAATAAATACATAAATTTGGTACATGAACACAACGGAGCATTTTATAGCAATGAAAATGAATGAACTCTAGCCAAACAAGGACACAAACACTAGATTCCTGACCCGCAGAAACTGTGAAATAATATTTGTTGTTTGTGAGCTAATGTTTATTGTTATATGTCATTAAGTTTTCAAGTAATGTGGTATGCAGAAATAAGTAAGTAATACAAAAATGGTGGTACTGGTAGGGCTTATTAGAATTACTTAAGGGAATTTTTAAAATTATTAATGCCTGCACTCCAGTATGCTGGTGTATCTCACAAATCCTCCATACAAGGACATGGGAGGATATCCTATCACTCAGACATGACTGTGGGACAGTTTGAGAATCACCTAGTAGATCTGAAAGGTTGCCATTTCTTTTTCTCCCAAAACTCCAATAAAAATGAGAATTCAAAAATTATAAGTATTAAGTACAACAGAATGTAAAATGAGGCCAGAGTAGATGAGAGAGATGAGCAAAATCTTCAGAAACGAAAAACATGTGGAGAAGTAATAACTGTCAGGTTTTACCTTCTCCATTCTACAATGTGCCTGCAGAGCAGGGAGCCCAGGAGAAAGATCCTCATTCCTGCTGCAGAGCCTCAGAAGTCGCAGGTATATTCCTCTTTCTCGCCCTTGCCCTACTGTGGTAGATGGCCTGGATTATCCTGATCAACAAATACCACAATGCTTATGGTGTGCAGAGGCTGGTTGGAAAGTTATTTTTAAAAAAATGCAGACTGTTTTATATCTTAGTTTTCAGGATATGAATTAGGTTCCAAAAATGAAACGTACTTGCATTAGATCTGGAAGGTAGAAATTAGGTGCAGGCCATCTTCTTATTCCTTTGGCTGTTGCATTTGGTCAGCATGGATATGGAAACCACGAGTTTTTCTGCCAAATTCTAGGTCCTGGAGTTGAGAATGTGGACTTATAGTTGCAGCATGGCAATGGCGGCTTCCTGAGCCTTGAGACACAGGTACTAAATTTAGTCTGTTTCAGCCCCTGGAGGCCTAACTCCACCTTCTTTCCAGCTCTTCCAATGAATTTGAAAGCTCCTTATTAGTTCAATCAACTCTCTCTCTGATGAAAAAAAAGTCTAGATGGCGTCAGCTTCCTCTAATGAACCATGACTGATAGACTCATTTGTACAAAATAAAGGATGTTTACAATCTGGAGAGGTGCCAAAAATGTTACTAAACTATCACTCTGTGGATTATTTGCTGATTGTAAGTGGAAAAAAAATAATTTAATTGTGGGGAGATCTGGCTGTTGCCTGCTTAACCCCGTAATAAATGTGAGCAGCACTAACAGTGGAATCAGAAGGAATGCGCCGAAAATGTGATGCGATATAAAATACAGAACACCAGCTATGAAAATTCCTGACAAAAATGTTTGACTTGAATTGAAATCAGCCGTAATATGTCATCTCCAGTTCACAGGAAATTTAGGAGTAGATGAACATATTAAATGACACCAAAAAAACCCCAACAATCAGACCATTTTGGAAGGTGGGACAAAGCTGGGGACATGGGGTCCAATCCAACAATTTGATGACATAAAAAAGAGGGAGGGGAGCATCGTTGAAAAAAAAAAAAAAATTAAGCCATACAACAACTTGAGCAGCACGTGGTTTTTATTTGAATCCTGGTTTGAAAGAAAGCTGTAAAACACATTTTTTGAAACCATTAAGAAAATATGAATATGGTCTGTTCCATAATATGGAGGCATTATTATTATTTTTGTTAATTATAATAATGATATTGTTTTTAAGAGATGTATTTTAAAGTGTTTAGGAATGAAATGTCATGATGTCTATAATTTAATTTAAAATATTTCATGAAAAGGAAGACAAAAAAGAAATGGCCAATTGTTCAATCTAGGAGCAAGTATATTGGTAGACATTATGATATTCTACTTTTTCTTTTTTTTAAGATTTTATTTTATTATTATTATTTTTTAAAGATTTTATTTATTTGACAGAGAGAAACACAGTCAGAGAGGGAACACAAGCAGGGGGAATGAGAGAGGGAGAAGCAGGCTTCCTGACGAGCAGGGAGCCCGATGTGGGACTCGATCCCTGTCTCCGGGATCATGACCTGAACCAAAGGCAGTCACTTAACCAACTGAGCCACCCAAGTGCCCCTAGATTTTATTTTTAAGTAATCTGTATACCCAACACGGGACTTGAATTTATAACCCCAAGATCAAGAGCCATATGCTCTACCGATTGAGCCAGTCAAGCACCCCTTTACTTTCCTTTATATTTGAATGTTATAATAAAACTAAAACTAAAAAGTATATCTAGTGGCAGAAATAAAGTAATGAAGTCATAGTTTGAGGCAGTAACTGAGTTAGGGTTGCTTTTACTGTGGACATATTGTAAGCTGAAGAGAAGAAGGCAATACAGAGAGACGGGGAGGAACTGATGGAGTAAAATCAAGAAGTGGGACAGAATGGATTGTAAGGATATGTGAAGAGTTTGAACCCAGAAAGGAAGACCAGCATATATTCCTCTGAGACAAGGACTAAAAATAATGAATGAAGAGATGAGAACATTCTAAAGTGGAGACAGCCAAATGGGAACAGTTATCCACTGGAGGAAGGCTAAGGATAGACCAAGCATAGTGAAGGTGAGTGTGGGGACTTGAGAAGAATGAGAAAGTTCTGAAAATGATGCTGGGTAAATTCTGTAGAAATGTATTTGTGAAGAGAGGTGTTATCCAGATGAAATTAGCATCCATTTATAAGTGAAACAAATCAGCATGATTTTATGATTTCCTCCAGGCATGTTCATCAACCTGGGAATAGAAGAAAAAGCAGAGAATACTAGATTTGCCCTGAAGTGGAGGAAGGGAAAGTGGAATAATCCCACAAATCAAATAGGGGAGTGTGGGTATTTCTAGGTTTTTAGTAAGGCCGTACACAACTAGATGCTCATATAGGAAGCCCCCTGTATGGAGCTTTGAATAAGACTGGAAGAGTATTAACAGGCTAGGAAAGGCTGAAAGGGAGAGGAAGTCATGCTTGCTGTCAAGGATGGTGTAATAGGAGTTAAGATGTGGGACAAGTAGAGGGAATGAAAAGCTGTAGTCAAGACAAGAAACACAGAGGGTGAGATTTTGGAGATTATAAAATTCTAAGTGGTGTTGGGGTCCCATGTATGACCACCCAGATGTGTATCTGAAATAGATACTAGTCAGCCAAGTTATTAGATGGAAATGAACATGGATGTAGGAGGCAGCCTCTGAGACAGTCCCTGAAGTTTCCCCTTCCTGATACTTACACCCTTGTCCAATTCTCTCCCTTTGATTATAGACTGGACCTACTGATCTTTTTTTTTTTTTTTTTTTAAGATTTTATTTATTTGAGAGAGAGAGTACGCAAAGCAAGAGAGGGAGAGCACTAGCGGAAGTGAGGGGTACAGGGAGAGGTAGAAAGCAAACTTCCCACCAAACAGGGAGCCTGATGCTGGGATCGATTCCAGGCCCCTGAGATCTTGAGCTGAGCTGAATGCAGACACTTAACTGACCTAGCCACCCAGGAGCCCCTTTACTGACTTACTTTCAACAAATAAAATAAGGTAATAATAATAATAATGGGCTATCACTTCTGAGATTAGGTTACAAAAAGACTCTGGTTTCCATCTCACTTGCCCTCTCTTGCTTTTTCATCCAGTTTGTTCTATATGAAGCCAGTTGCCATGTTGTGAGGTGCCCAGTGGAGAGACCAACCAGGCAAGGAACTCAGGAAGGCCTCTATCCATCATCCCATGAAGACATGAGTTCCACCAACAACCACGTGAGTGAGCCTGGAGTAGTTCCTCCCCAGCCAAGCCTCAGATGACTGAAGTCCAACACCTCGTTGCACCTTATGAGAGTCGCTGAGCAGAGGTTCCAGATAAGTCTCACCTGGGGGTACCTGGGCGGCTCAGATGGTTAAGTATCCCACTCTAGATTTCCACTCGGGTCATGATCTCAGGGTTGTAGAAGCCCTGCATCTGGCCTGGGCTGGGCAAGAAGGCTGCTTGGGATTCTCTCTCTCCCCTTGTCTCTGCTCCCCCATCCCTGCTATTTCTCTCTCTCTTTAAGAAAAAAAAAAGTCTTGGGGTGCCTGGGTAGCTCAGTTGGTTAAGAGACTGCTTTCAGCTCAGGTCATGATCCTGGAGACCGGGGATCAAGCCCCACATCGGGCTTCTGCTCGGCAGGAGGCCTGCTTCTCCCTCTCTCAGTCCCTTAGTTTGTGTTCCCTCTCTCACTGTGTTTCTCTCTGTCAAATAAATAAATAAAATCTTAAAAAAAAGTCTTGCCCAGAATCCTTATGCACAGAAACTGTAAGATAATAAGCATTGTTTTAAACCGGTAAGTTGAGGTGATTTTATATGCATCCATAATAACTAATACAATGGATGTTGATGTCTGAAGAACGACAAAAAACAAGATAGAAAGGAAAACCATGCAGCCAGGAGCAGCAGGCATCCTAAAGATTTAAAACAGAGCTTCTCCAACGTTAGTGTGCCTATAAATCACTTGTGGGTCATGTTAGAATTCAGATTCTGATTCAGCATTTCTGGGGCTTGAGGTGGGTAAAGGGGAGTTAGGAGAATCTAAATCAATAAGCTTGTGGAAGGAGACAAACCGTTCACTAAAATAAAGAGGCAGATTAAGGTATACATAAACTAGAACCTACAGTGAGGCCAGGTAATAATAATAAAAGGATCAGATAAGCAGATCAGTCTGGGTGAAAACATAACACACTGAGTATTACCTAAGACTGACTAGCTTTTATGGGTTCTCCAGGATATAGTGTTTGGACAGGTCTCTCATGGTTAGGGAATAGGATTCCCTCTGTCTCTCTCTCTCTCTCTCTCTTAGTATATACCTCTATCTACTAAAAACTGATTTAGAAAGGCCATGAGGGTAGATGGAGAAATAACTCATTCATCTAGCAACCCTGAACTGAGCACTTCCTATGTGCTAGGCATTGAGCAACAAAGTGGGGGAGAGAGGCCCTGCCCCCTGATGGAAACAGCAGAGGAGACAGATATATCTAGAATTACTAGAATGCAAGGTGATTGGTGCTATAATAGAGGTATAAAAGTGATGGTTGCCTGACTGATCAATTTTCCCCAAGAACCCAGAGGGAGAAGAAGGTTCAAGGACAGGTGAGGTGTGCGCTGGGCCTTCAGAAGGAGTGAACATTGAAAGGAAGTCAGGGAATTCTAGGTAGATCAGTTTGTAAATCAAATTCTCTCAGAACCCTTCCTTGTACCAATAGCTTATGCTCACACGGCAACAGACTTCTAATCTTTGTTTGGTCTCATTTGTGGGAAGAGAACTTGCAGA
This sequence comes from Spilogale gracilis, assembly GCA_004023965.1. NCBI lineage: Eukaryota > Metazoa > Chordata > Mammalia > Carnivora > Mephitidae > Spilogale > Spilogale gracilis. The sequence continues at coordinate 2,879 of PITA01017755.1, read as the reverse complement.
CTGTCCAACATAAATATTGCCCCACTTGGCTGCTGTATTTCTCATTGTCAATGATTAAATTGATTTTCTAATACCAATTAGACTCACATGAGCTTGGGATGCAAGAGCCAGTTTTTCTCAGGGCCTGATCAAGCCAAAATAAGCCAAGATTGAGTGATCCAGATTTACAAGGCTAGAAAATTGCAGACAGTCGAGAAGGGCAACATATTTTCTGTCCAACCCCTCACTCCCCATGTGTACACAGTGAAGGACAAACCTAAAGAGGACACAAGTGATGCTAACGTTGTTTACTGAAAGGTACAAAAGGCAAATACTGTAAGACTTAGGGCTGGGGTAAGAACCTTGAAAGAAAGTTAGCCGGAGACCTCATGGACGCACTTGAACAAATACAGACTTTGGGCTACTGCAGTCATTTGTGTTCATCAACAATGAGCCCTTGGTGCCACGTCTGTATGTGTTCAGCCACAGCAAAGACGAAGAAAGAGAAGAGAACGTGGTAAATTGTTCCTGGAGCCTCTTTGAAACTGCACACGAGGTCAGTTTGACATCACACACTAATGTTCTGCTTGATCAAGTCTGACCAGTTTTTGTCTCAGTTAATAGGGCAGCGATCTCCCTGCTGGGATTTCCCAGCCTTGAACTGCTGTGGCAGCAGTGGGGACTGATGGAACCCCAAGCTAAGTGTGCACGGGCCTCGCTGAGCACCCTCAGTGAAGTCGCCCTGCACGGCTGCACTCCACCCGGCTCTCACTTGCATTGACTCAGACAGGGCCATCCCAGCATAAAACTGTCACCGTGTCCCTAGCCTGCCCTCTTATATTGAAGTCTTAAGGTTTTGAGTTCCCCATCTTGTTTTTTTCTTCACAGTATAAAATCCTATGTGAGAGTCCTCAGAAGAAAATTCCAAAGGCATTATTTCCTCCCACTGAAATGTTTATGTCACACTTAAACAGCACATCTGACTCACAAAGAGTGTCAAACATTTATTTCATCACTTTTGTTACTGCCCGGGTCTTTGTCGATACGCACATTCGTATTTTTACAGAGTTGAAATCAGGGTGTTCATTATCCTGTTTATTAAACTGATGTCACATTTGCCACCTTTAGACGCAGATGCAGAGACACACACACGTGCCTCAGGTAGACCAGATCCTTATCGTTTAAAGCAGGTACAGAGTAGTCCCGTGTTTAGAGAGGGCAGGATTTGCTTAGCCTTGCCCTTTCTTATTGGGTTTTGGTTTGTTCTCGGTTTTGAATATTGTGAATAAAGCTGTAACGTATACCTTTGTACAAATTGCCCTTTTTTCTCTTCAGTTATTGACTTAGAATGTATTTCCCCATGGAAGGAACCAACGGGTAAACAGTGAGGAATCCCTGAAGGATTATAAGCAGAAAAAGGGCAAGTCATATTTTCATCTTTAAAGTGTCTGTCAAGGGAGGGTAATATGTATTCCAGGGTTCTTGTGAACACTAAGTGAGGTCAAGAAGGTGAAAGGCAAGTAAAGAAATCATGCAGACACAGATCATTCGTCTCAGAATATTCTCAGGAAGTCCATCTATCAGAGTCTAATCACAGTTAGCTGCGAATCAGTCATGGATTTCAACACTCAGTCACATACTCAAAGTGTTTCTCTTGGATTCTTATTTTATCTCTGTATGCTGAGGACAATATAGCGCCACGAGAAGCAGTGGGCCCCATATAAAACCATTAAAACACAGGCCTGTTCTGTGTCTTGTGGGTAAGTACCTGTGTCAGGAAACCAAACCAATCTCAGAAGCAAGAAAGGGGCCTCCTCTGAAGCGCGACAACTTCTGTGACCTGAGAAAGAGAAAGGAGACATTATCTAGTCTAGACACTGGCTTAAGGGCTACTCCTCACATTTCTCTTCTCTCTTTTCATTTCATCCATCGTAATCCTCTTCTTATATTTAAGTCCTGTTTTGCTTCTATCTCTGCTCTTAAGCAGTCAAAAGTGTTCTGGCTTCACCCCCTCTGGGCTGTTTTCTATCTGAAGAGGTGATCATGATGGTCTCTTCTAGCCCTTGTAGCTCTGAGATCAGGGGTTCTGGAGTTCTACCCATTCTCTGGATGGCAAAGCCTGGTCTGGCTCCAACCTTGATATTCCCACACCATGAATCCCTGGCTTTTCAGGGAAATCTGTCAGGGTGGGGCATCGAATTACCTTAAGGCATGCTAAAATGCAGGGTCCTGGCTCTAGGTCTGCAGAATCTGGATCTTAGGAGTGATGCCTAAGGTTGTTGTTTTAATAAACAGCAAGCATGTATTCAACAAACATGAAAAACAACAACGAACAAATATGGCTACCACCTTAAAGGAACACCTATCCCTGCAAATTCCTTCACTCTTTACCTTCCCAGTCATTAGCTCTTTTTCAAGGTTCTGCTTTCTAAAACAGGTCAAAATGGTCACATCAGAGTCACATGTAAGACGACAGGTTCAAATGATAGGACTGGCATCAGAGAGGCGCACAAGGAAGAAGACCGTTTCGATCCCACTAATTCCAATCCTACCTGTTCAGCAGTTGCCTAATACATACCATTAAGGCTGGCCCTAAATGAGACATTGGAAAACTGTTATAGATAGAAGTGTGTCTCCCCCATACCCTACCCCAAATTCCCATGCTGAGGCCCTAACTGCCAGTATATTCAGAATGTGGCCTTCTTTGGAAATAGGGTCTTTACATATAGAATTAGTTAAGATGAGGTAATACTGGAGTAGGGTGAGCCTATAATCCATGATGACTGGTGTCTATAAAAAGGGAAAATTCCCCGTGCGTGTGGCGGCCCCGGGCGTGTGGGCAGCTCCCGGGCGTGTGGGCTCCCCCCGGCGTGTGGGCTCCCCCCGGCATGTGGGCTCCC